>OW386558.1:20696642-20798675 GCA_936435175.1 Glyphotaelius pellucidus | reverse complement strand
GGAAGAGGAAGGTGGCAAGAACCTGGCTATTCAGATCTGGTCACCTAACACGGCTAAAATCCATTTCAAGCAACGTTTCAATTCTGAACGGTGGTCTTACACCAGGGCGATACCGAGAGTAATTTCCACTCTGAAACGTGCCGCAAATATACTATATATTATTTTAAATGAATAAATTGTGAAATAACACAATTAATTAAATAAAATTCATTTGCCATGCCGGGATTCAATCCCGCGACCTTCGGAATGCTAATCAAGAGCCTTACCGTTGGACTACGCCGGCCGTCAATGTGATTCTAATTGAAATTCCAATTTTATGTGATATATATATTTATTATTGACTTTATATTAATTTTAGTAAGTATGATTGTTTAATAACTATCATATATTTTATCGTGAAATTATTGTTTTTTGTTAAAAATATATTTTCGGAATGTGAGTGGGATTCAAATCACAGTCTAATTAGTAGAATCACCACCCAAATGTCAATTTTTATCATTGTTTTTATGAGAATTCTTTTTGAAAGAAATGTTTCAATTGTGATGAAATGTACGCCTACCCACGCGTCAAAAAAATGTTAATCGCTTGTGTATAACCACAAGAGTTATTTCATCAATTTTTTAAAGATAAGTGGGTACGTCGAGTTGTTTCAAGAGAATATACTTCATAATGGTTGTGTATGAACATAAGTACTGCGTGTCTAAAAGATGCAGTCCTCAAAGCTTTTCACGAATTTGTTGAGGTCAGGGGTCTCGAAAAGTGCGCATTTCAATAAGTGTTTTTTAATTATTGCTTTTGGCAGCGCACATTTTTTTTACATTAGCTCTACAGAGGAGGTCCCGAGGAAAATAATTCTTCTTCATCTTTGGGAATGATGTATGGAGGTGCTTTTGAGGGTTTTCTGAGGCCATTTGAAAAAATATTAAGCTTCTTTTTTAATGTGATTATTACCTCACAAGAGTCCCACCTGAATAGCGATTTTATATCTTTTGTGGGATTGAGATCTGTCTCGGACAAGATCTCCTGTCAGATTTGTGTGTTAGTTCCCTCAACCAGTCTCTCCCGATCCGGCCCACCATGCAGAAAGTGGGCACGCATTCGCCACCAAGACAATTCACCAACAACCTCACCCCATGAACCCGGGCAACCCTGCTGTACGTAGCGAATCACTTTGGATATACGGCAGGGTTGGTTATCCAATAAATGGTTCCTGGGGCGGTGGTATCCATACACGCTTCCCAAATTGATATTTGTAAGAAATATTTCCAAAGCACTATAGCATTCGGCCAGATGACACTCTTAACGTTAACAATATACAATGAAAACTAGTGTTCAATAAATATTTCTTTGTAAAATGCATTAATTTTGTGGCTCGCCCTAGTTTACAATAAAAACACATAAATTTGTTGTAGACCACTTTTATGTGGTCTATTACAAATTTATGTGTTTTTATTGTAAATGTTTTTTTCATCATAACCAAAATAACATTTTCTATTGAGAAACGATTACACGACTATGTTCACAGAAAACTTAATTTTGAATTTAAGGGCAAAATTCCTAACCAAATTCAAATATTTATTTTTTTTAAATCAAAAGAAATGTAAAATTTCCAGTTGGTGGATAGGTAGGTACCTTAATTTATTTGTTTTATTTTAAAATCTAGGACAAAAGACATCGCATTTATATGTGGTCAATAATTATTGTGAAATCAATAATCTGTAATAATAACATCATATTCTATGTAAAATTCATCATTGTAATCAAACAAAGATAAACAAATTTATTGTTCTATTACTCGAGATACAAAATTGAAGGTGACTGGACAACTCAGAATGAACTCAATTCAAACCTTCTTTGAGAAGTCATTAAAAGCGATAAAAAAATATTCTTAAAAAATTAGTTAAATAGTTAACTTTAGGATAGGTTACGGGCTATTTTTTATAGCTTTTAATGACTTTTTCAAAGAAGTTGTTGAGTTGAGTTCATTCTGAGTTAGCATGGAATCAAAATTGAATGCATCGTCTTTTCATCCGACAGTACGTAACCAGGAAGTTCTTATTTTAATCTGGTAAGTTCTGTGTACGGTTAGATGAACATTTCTTCTTAATTTTATCTTATTAAATCAAAATCACAATTTCCTCTGTAGAAAAGATTTTTAAGTAGTCACTTAAATAACCACTTATATAATTAAAAACTATAATGAAATGTTAGTTTATGTAAAAAAAAAATATTTTAAATGTTGGCGGGAATGGGTACCGCCGTCGCGGGAATCATTTTTTGGATGACCCACACGACTGCCACAGGTCACCTTAAGTGGTTCGCTATATTTGGTGACTGTGCAAGGGTGCCCTGGTTCATGGGGTGAGGTTTATCTAGAGCTTGGCGGCAAATGCGTTTGCCCATTTACTGCGTATCGGGCCGGCTCGGGAGGGACTGGTTGAGGGAGACCTAACCTAGAGCTCTCCAGCCGGACTCTCTCGACCCATCGCCTTTTGTCGCAGTAGGAGGGATGGATTCATACCGTCGTCATTTCAGGATATATTAACCCCAGATTGCTACACATCCCTCAAATCTTATTCTTTCTTAGAACTATATCTTCTTTTCCCTAAAAATACCCTCCTCACAGCACCTTTAAGAAGATATAGGCCCTGGGAGATTTTTTTTCCGCATCACCTCCTGTGTGAAGCTAATGCAAAAAAATTATATATAAAGTATAATTATTCATTTTATCCAAAAAAATGTCACCATCTCAGTGATAATTATTTTTTCAAATTTTCTTCATAATATTTAAAAAATTCAATTGAGCAATTCCAAATCAGCACCACAATTGCGTATTTAAAAAAAATCTCACTTACTGAACCATAATCAAAGGTAGCAACAGAGTCGAATAACACAGTCAAAGTCAATTTTTAATTATAAAGAAGATACAGAAAACGAAATACACAAATACATTTACAGGCAGATGAAATGCTAAACGGTCGAGTCGATGAGTTAATAATTAAAATGTTCAAACATTAATCGTTTTTTTTTAAATTTAAGTTTAGCCTACCGTATTGATTTTTTTTTTCAAAAGTTTAAATTTTTTTTCCTTTCATCATATATGGCATAATTTTTAAAAATAGACACCATGAACTCATGATGAGTCAACCGACATGATGCTTTATTCGCTAATTAGTAATGTTACAACTATAATAACTACCTCTTTACCTACTACATAGGTACATTGATGGTACTATTATTTACTTAACAAGTTGATGAGATATTTGATAAGTACACCCTATTCCAGTACTTCATGCGCAATTAAAATGAAAACAATTGATTCACACCTGAACATGAAGGAACATGAAGGAACCTGAAAATGCAACCTACCAATTATTGCGTTTGTTAATATGACGTGGCACACGAGTGACCATACATTGATGAAATAATTATTTATCCTTATTAAAACGTCAAAGTCATAATTGTGATGCAATACTTGTAAACAGATAATCTGACTTCAGTTGAGGTTTTAATTCGACCACATTGTTGAAACAACACCGTGTTTATGAAGTTATCTAACTATCACGGATAATTTTTTATTATTTTTTTTACTTTATTTTTCACTAATTTTACATTTGATGTATACAATATATGAAATAATAAGAATAATGGGAACCCACTAAGGCGCAGCCTGTGCGTTGGTAATATAGTTATGTATTTTATTATTGTACCTAGAAAGAACAAACATTGGGCATAAAAAAGCAAAAACATGATTAAAATTTGTGTAAGCAGCTGTGCACAAAATGAGCATACAATAGGAAGTATACAGTGTAATATTAAGTGTAATGGTAAGTGTATATCAAGTGTAGTAGTGTAATAATAAGGGCATAGTGTACTGTTTGTGAGAGACATACAGTGATACAAATTAAACAACATTTCAATATCTAAATTGTCAAGCCACGACTTCAAGTCCTTTATGTATTGAGGAAGTTTGGTTATCACTTGAATATTTTTATAGGTCCAATGAAACTGCTGTGAGTTTGCATTTGTTTGGTATTCGTTTGGGGAGTATAAAAAAAACATTATTATTTATAATGATTATATAAGTTCACATTACTTACTATTAATAATATTAATTTATTAAGAACTAGCTGGTTTCCGGCATGCGTTGGAATGCCATTATCAAATAAATAATTTTAAAAGTTTTGAAAATAGAATTTCGATTTAATTTTTGTTTTAACAATCATTCTGATGATTCTCGTTAGAACTCGTTAAAACTTAAACTTTTTTTAAATTACGAGTTCTTTATCGTGACGAAAAAACATGTCTGCGTAAAAACTCTAATATTTTTGAATTACAATACGTATCTTCCTTATAATTAATAAATAAATATGAACGATTAAAAAATAAATAAAAAAAATCTATAACTTTTATTCGCTTTCATGATATTTTATCAGTAGTTATTACCTATTATTTATATAGCCCCGTTCTTGTGAAAAATCCTTCAATGAAATACACTAAAAGGACATTTAATGATTTTTCAAATTATTGTATGATAATAATGAAAATTATTTTTTTAAAATACTGATAAGAATTTATTCATCTCGGCCAACAGGTTGAGAAATTTGAGTTCCATACCAGAAGTATTCCGGAGAGATTCGTGAATATATTAAATATTTAATTGAATGAAGACACTATGAGCGAATCTCAATCGAAAACCTGTAAACAAAAAAATCAGAAAAAAATATTGGCACCTCTGGGACTCGAACTCAGGACCTCTCTCTTTCCGGAGGAGCGCGCTGACCACTGCGTCAAGGTGTCGATATTAAATTCGGTCACTTTTAACTGTATCATACTTCGACTAAGAACCACCACTTCATTTTATTAATGCATATTTTATTGTCTGCCATCTTTAAGTATGATTGCAAGATTCAAACTGGTCAACGCGCTCCCCCGGAAAGAGGTCCTGGGTTCGAGTCCCAGAGGTGCCAATATCTTTTTCTGATTTTTCTGTTTCCAGATTTTTGATTGAGTTTCGCTCACGGTGTCTACATTTAATTAAATATTACAATTTGAGTTTTTACCCATAAAAGTTAAAATATTAAATATTGGTTTTTTGGCAAGTTTTAGGGAGAACTTAATATCTTTGTTTTGTAATCTGATGTAATGTCAACTGGCGGATTTTTTAACTCGATGTTCGGGCTAACTTGGGCAAGATCAAGGGCGTTAACAATATTTTTTTTATAAGTAATTTTTAAGTTTGTTTTTTCGATATATAATAAACATTGTGTAGATATATACACACAAACAGACATATACACACTTTGTATTATAGCTTCTAATCACTTTTCAAAGAGGTGTTGAGTTGAGTTGATTCTGAGTTGTCATAGAATCATTGAAACAAACGATCTTTATTATATTTCGCTTTCTTAAACTACCTACATTATTCATTGCTTGATTATTAAATTGTAAAATATTTTTAAGAAACTGAGAAAATCATAATGGCGTTTTGTAATAATTTATTAAATTTAACCTGTTCAGGTTCTGATAGTTTGGTTATATTTAAGAATTTTATGAATGAATCGCCTACCCGATTTCAGATAATGTAAACAATTTAAATACCTAGTCGAAATAATATTAATAATTTATAAAAAATATTAAAACTATGTTACTTTTGAAACAGTCTGTTATAATACCACGTGCTGTCTAACGTCAGATGAGTAGTATTTAAACATCCTCGGCTTCCTTATTAACTCAGTCTCTTCCTTCTACTCGCTACAAACACATACGACAAGCAAGCCTTCGAACAGTCAATAAGTTATTGTTTACGTTTATAATTTTTCTAACTTTGCTAGTTCAACGGTCAAAAATGTTGTTCCAGCGTGCTTCAAGGATGTTTGCGGCAGTTGTGCTGGTGATTGTAGTACTTTTCGATTCTACGCAGTCGGCTGTTTTGAGAAATACTATTGAAAGTAGACTGAATTCAGAGGCATTAGGAGATAAAAGTGAAAGAAAAACGCAGTTGCCTTATGAAGAAGTCTCTGAAAATGAAGTTAACGACAGTTTACCAGTTTTGTGTCTGCGAAAAATGTTTGGACAAAGAGACTGTGTGGATAAATTCTCAGCAACAACAAGAGGCGATTCTTCACAGAAATGTAAACCTAATCAAGTTTTGATGAAGGGAAAATGCTACGAAAATTTAAAATTTGGATTTGAAACATCAGCAGAAGAAAATACTGCTGAACGAGAAGAAAAATTGCCCACAATCTGTCAATGGGGCTCTGAATTGGTCGGTGATAAGTGTGTTGATATATTAACGACAGAAACTAAAGACAATGTTTCAGAATGTAAATCTGGTGAAGTTTCCATAAAGGGAATCTGTTTTTCACTGGACGAAATCGCATCAGCTGAATCCTCAGAGGAAAATTTTGGAAAATTGCCCACAGTTTGTCTTCGAGGTTTTGAATTACTTGGCGGAAAATGTGTAAATAAATTTGGAACAGATGGCACTGAATCTAATTCTTCCGAGTCTGAAGATTATAACGAAAATGATGAACTAGCAAAAACAATCAATGAGCTCTTCAAAACAATAGAGAGCAGACAAAATGGAGGAAAAACACCTGAAATCTGTTTACGAGGCCACGTGCTGATTGGCGGAAAATGTGTTGATTTATTTTCTCTGAGAAGTGGTACAAAAGTCACTGAAACACCGGTTCCAAAGAACATCCCATCAAAGATAAATTTAACTGAAGAAGAAGCGTTGCCAGTCATTTGCAGCCGCAACTCTGAATTGATCGACGGAAAATGCGAGGATAAGTTTGAACCAGAGGAATTGAAGATGGGCTGCGATCTCAACCACGTCAAGATTGGAGATAAGTGCATCCATCGGGACTTCGATCCAGATATCTTCGTATTTCCCTCGCAGATCTGCGCAGACGACTCTACATGGAACGGAAAAAAATGCGTAACACCTAAACCACGGAAAAATACTCGAACGTGATGCAAAGAAGAACAATTTTTTGGTACTTCGTAAAAATGACTCAAGAAAAAAGACTGAAACGAAAAAAAAACCCGCCGAAACTCATTACTCAATACTAAAACCCTGGAAAGCGGTTTATTATTTTTAATTTTAGACTTAAGCAACGTGCTATTTAATTTAGTTTATAACTTATCGGATAACAAAACCGTACAACGACTCTTTTGTTAATTTGGCAAAAATTTTGACAACTTTACAGTTTCCATCAATTGAGTGCAGAAAATTGTGTAATTTCATTATTATTGCTCGAATAAACACCTGCCCCGATGATGGACGCCGCAAAGCTGTCAGAAACATTGACTACCCAAAGTGTAATAAGTAATCACATAATAATACTGTTGGCCGTGAGAATCTTAAATCGTAAATTTGCTATTATTTAATGATTGAAAAGAATTCTATTCTTCTTGATATCTACGTAGTATGTTAAAATATTTTTATAAATTTAAAGATTCGACCATCAATTTTATCATCATATTTTAAACTCAGCGTATTTATAATTATTTTTTTTACTTTGGAACGTATTAATTATTCATTATTGTAACTAGAATTTTCCTAACTGAGGAGACGAGCTATTAATTTTTCATATTATGATTTTAATAAATTATTTTACTCTGCATGTTTTAAGCTCAGCATATTTTAAATTACTTTTTATACTTTGGAATGTATTAATTATTCATTATTGTAACTAGGATTTTCCTATTATATTCCATTACAAAACAAAGATCTCAACCGCTTACAAAATCTTCAACAATTCAACCTGTACTGTCTGCTTCTATTTACATACTTCACAAAAGCAGGTTTTAACACGAGTGTGTTACTTGAGATTCCTTTCATTGGAATACAATGTAAAATTGCTAAAAAACGACAGATTTTTTTGCTACATATTTTAACGTCAAAGGTCATTTGCATTCTGGTCCATACTGGTTTTTTAGCAACGCAATAAAATATCTCAATAAACACGAATAACACATTCACTGTGTTATAAAGTTGGAGTTATGTGACTAAATTGATTGAGAAGGATTTGATTGAATTTAGTTTTTAAAAAATCCACAACAGTATGCAATTAGTTATTCATTCAATTATTATTATTATTATAAGTTGAATTTAAGGCTAATTCAATTATATTGGTGCTTTTTTAAATTATTTATTTAAATTATTTTTTGTACCTTGAAATATATTTATTCGTTATTGTAACTAGGATTTTTTTAAACTAATGAGATGAGCTATTAATTTTTCTTATTATGATTTTAATAAATTATTTTGCTCTGCCTATTTTAAACTCAGCATATTTTAAATTATTTTTTATACCTTGAAATGTATTAATTATTCATTATTTTAACTAGAATTTCCTAACTAAGGAGATGAGCTATTAATTTTTCTTATAATGATTTTAATATATTATTTGATTATAAGAAAACTCTGCATTTTTAAAATTATTTTTTATACTTTGGAACGTATTAATTATTCATTATTGTAACAAGGATTTTCTAACTAAGGAGATGAGCTATTAATTTTTCATATAATGATTTCAATAAATTATTTTACCTTGCATATTTTAAACTCAGCATATTTTAAATTATTTTTTTATATTTTGGAATGTATTAATTATTCTATATTGTAACTAGGATTTTCCTAACTAAGGAAAGAGCTACTAATTTTTCTAGTAATATTAAGATTACATAAATTATATTACGAGAGACTTCGCTTATTTATGAACTAATTATTTTTATATTGACCACTTATCAAATGGTGTGAAAAATATACAAAAATATTATGCAATATTAAAACAGTATTTTGTTATTTTTCCAATTATATAAACTGTGTATGAATGGTAGAAGAAGTCGAGGATGCCTGAGAAAGACATGGCACGATCTGGTGAATCAAATACTTGAGACGGGTAATGCCTAGACAGAGCTGTGTGGCGGTCTATCCTCTCCGCCTGCCTCTGCTGGGAACTGGCGTGATGGTTAGTTAGTAAGTTCCATTATGTTCAGAGATATCCACATCAGAAGGCACGCACTTGTGGCTAATTATTATTATCTGTGTATGTTGAGAAGAGTGTCTGCGGCAGACGGCCAAATCAAATCAACATTTTTATTCCGATATTGCTGAAATTTTATTTATTTATTTTATTTAATTATTTATTACACGCCCTAATGGGCTTTTACATTCTGGTTTATAAGTTGAGTACAGATTTATTTTAAGTACATGAAAATTAGAACAATAAAGAAAATATAATATAATGAGAAAAAAAAGACTATAAACAACAAAAGCATTTGTATACATAATAAAAATAACATAATTTGTAGAAATGATATTAAAACTTACATAAATAGATAATATTTGTGCCTAGATATATAAAAGAAAAGGAACAAACAATATTTATATTGGTTATTTGTAAGATGAAATATATCTCCTAGATCAGAATATTTATTTCCAAGGCTGTGAAGTCTCGCGATTGGGGAATTTTGGTTAGACAGTGTTCTGGTGTTGTTAAAATAAAATGGTAATAAATGTCGGCCAGATCTTTTGGGAATATGGATGTTGATTAATTGAAGCAATTCAGGGCAGTCAATTTTGTAATGTAGGCAATTTTGCGAAAAAGAGTTTAATATACTAGCGTTCGAAAAAGTCCGCTTAAGATCCGGGCTACGCCGGAGACTTCAGCTATTAACTGATTAAATCAGTGTGTTTATAAAGAAAAATTTCTTCCACGTAGATGAAATGGAAACCGATGCCGCCACTGACTTAATATCGTTTGATTCTAGCCTATTTAGCAAGCGCTCCGTTTTTCTTACATTTACATGTTTATCGTGCATTGCATTTATTTGATTGAAATTATAATTTCATTATGATGACTATGATAGTGATGATAAAAATCTTTTAAATCATAAGACAATAAAATAAAATGTTGGGGTTTTTTAACTAGGCTAACTAGAAACTTTAACAATATAAAGTGTATTAAACTGTTATATTTTGCTTATGTTAGAAGCCAACTTGAGTACAATTCTCCTGTCTGGAATCCTCATTGTAATATGCAAGTACAAGCTGTTGAAAGAATACAAAACAAATTCTTACGTTTTCTAAATTTTAAAATGGGTATTCCAGCAAATATGTTAAACTACAACACTATTTTAAACGATATGAATATGCTTAAATTGTCAGACAGAAGAATTTTCACTGACTTGGTATTTTTATATAAAATTCTAAATGATTTAGTTGATAGTCCGGTATTACTTGAATTGATAAGCTTCCGAATTCCACTTTGTAATACTAGAAGTCAGGATTTATTTCAGTGCAGAAATTCTGGGACTAACTACCATATGTATTCCTCTTTGCCCAGAATACTAATGGAGGGAAACAATTATACCAAGTCAGTGGACATCTTCAATTTATCTTTGAATAAATATAAAATATTGTTTTTGAAGCAGTTCAGTTATGTACAATAAAATGTTTTTTCTAACTATGCTGTATATGTAAAAGCCCCGAAAAAGGACGTTTATTAAAAAATAAAAAAAATAAAATATCCCACTAGAAAACATAAATTATCCTTGCTTCCTATTGAATATTCATAAAAATTCATACATTGAAAGACAGAGTTTTACATTTTTATTTTATTTATTTAAGACCAGCGAGTACCTGGAATGCGTTGCAAAGCCACCCCAAGAAAGAGTTTGTTTAAATTCTGATTATTGAAGTGCTTTGGGTACACTTTTTTTTGGTTTTTTCGTCTGGCACGTACACGAATAAATTAGGAGATGAAACGATTATATGAGCAGGCCACATATGTGAAAAGGAGATATTTACCTCCAGCTGCCCGCTACTACGACTCCTTTGCAATCCCTCCGTTCCCTTCCCGAGATCCGTCGGGAACCCCCTCTCCTTCCCGCGTTCCCCTCCCTCTTTTGCGTTTCCCTTCCAACTTCCCCACGTCCACCCTCCCTCGCCCCCCCTCCCGTGAAACTCGCATCACTCCTTCGTTCCTAATAATCCTAATTTAAGAAAACGATATAAGAATTTAACTATTGAGAAAAATTGAAAGTTTAGTGCAACTCTTAAGGTCTCGTCAAACAGAAGACGTAATTTACGCAGCGTACGGCGTAAAATACGCCCGGACTGACACCGCGTTATAACGCCGCGTTTTGTTGTACTGAACATGTTTAAACCAGTCAAACAGAGCGAGCGCGTACCATTACGCTACGCTCTAACGCGGCGTTAGGACGTCGCATTGTATTTTTTTACAAGATTTTATTTTATGCTAGGCGTTCTTGCTTGACTGTGATGAAAACGATTATTGAAAAATTAATTGAATGTGTCCGAAAACATCATTGTTTGTATGAAATGAGGAACAGTGCATACAAACATGTTTCTATAAAGGATTATGGGAGGACATTGGACTTGATATAAATGAATCGAGTAAGTAGAAGAAAACCCTGCTTTACGCCGAAGACGTTGAATCAGAAAGTACGCTGCGTTAAGTCGTAATTTACGCCGCGTAAATTACGCCGTCTGACGAGGCCTTTTTACCTCCACCGAGAGTTGTTTCTTGTAGTAAAAAGATTGAAACTAATTGAGGCGGAACTCGGTAACTTTATCATGCATTTTACCACCGAATCCCGTGTTTTGATTTCTAATTTACATTCTCTAAATACCTTCAATCACCCAAGAATCTTAACCGCTCCACTACTAAAGTCAACTTAACCCGTAGGTAATAGCTTGTGACATAGTATCTATAATATTTTTCACTCGGATACCAGGATAATCCTAATATTAAAAAAATCTATAAAATAGGAGTCCTTACTTTTATTAGTTCCACACAGGAGGCTCCAAAAAAGTAAAACCCTAAGGTCTTTGTCATATTTGGGGATGCCGTGTGGTTGATCTTTTTTGGAAAATGAAGGAAAGGAAGTTTTGAGAAGGAAAAATGACGGGTGAGTAGGAATCTGGGGGTCAATGTGTGCTCAAGTTGGATGGAGTGACGGACGTACGAATCCATTTCTCCTATTGCGGTGCAAAGCGATGGGTCGAGAGAGTCCTGCTGGAGTAGTAAACGTAAACGAGAGTAAAACATCTCCCTCAATCAGTCTCTTCCGATCCAGTAATTTGCCGCCACGACCTAGATAAACCTCACCCCATGATCCCTGCAAAGTCACCAAAAGTCACGTAGCGAACCATTTGGGGTGACCTACGGCAGGGGTGTTGGTTATCCATATTTTTTAAATCTTCAAGATACAAAATGGACTTATACACACTAATACAACACTTATAAAAACGTCACAAGTACACGAACATTATACTAGACAACATAATAAATTGTACACAAATACTGTTAAGACTGAAAATTTTTGTATACCCAATTAGACATGAGCAACCTGTCTACGTATACCCATTTCAAACAGATCGCTGCCATGTCACCGAAAAAGCATTGAACGTCATATTTCACCGTATTGTCTATTCTAAAGCGCGTTTGTGGTCTTCTGTGAGCATTCGAGGGACCTATCTGGTGCACACCTTCCGATATATTTGATTATTCATTATCGGAAGGTGTCTACAAGACCCCGACATGGCGCCGAGTTGTGACTCTAGCATGGTGAAATCGATAACTTTACAATATCGGATCGTTAGGAGTACCTTCCGATGATTTTATTTCGTTATCTCTAGCACAGTTTCACCGTTGACAGCCGAACCAATATTGGCGGGGAATAAATTAGAACTCGATTTACGCCGGTAACCCTGGCGGATCTGTCCATAAATTCACAATCAGAAACGTCAAACGCTATTCAAATACGTAAAAATATTAATAATATGGCAATGTTGAATTGAAATACAAACCTAAATATGCATTGTCAGTCCGCATTTACTTTTTGACTCTACACGGGAGTTAATTAGTTAATGATTTCTTTAGTCATATTTGAGCCACTTTAGTTTATCAACATTCGAACGGAATAATTTGGTCGCGTCTTAGTAGAATTATAAAGTCTATGGATCGCGCATATGACTTTTTTCAATACAACAATCTTCGTTAGTTCAATACGTGCATTAAATAAGTCAGTAATTTTAATTAACGAACGACATAGTTCAAATAAATGCTAATATTGCCACCTTACCGAAACTTATTTGATACTATGGAATCCGGGCTAAAATTTGACAATCGTTGGTTGAAATTTCTCTAACCAATAGTTGACCGTGATCGCAAATATTGCTAACTGACCATAGATGACGGATTCGGATATAGGATTATATTCGATCGACCGTTTTACTTACCCTGGTATAACATGTAAAAAATGGTGAAAAGTTGAAAAAAATATTTAAGAAAAAGATATCTTTGTTTTTCTAAAAAAATTGAAGCCGTACTTTTGGGTTCACCTCGAACATAGCTACAGAGGCAATTACAGGTTTCACGTGTTAATATTTAAACAACCAAAGTAGAGTTCTTCTTTAAAATTGTTTGTATAAAATATATACAAGGTCTTAACTCACTTTAACCAGTGATCCTGAGATTATTTGTAGTAAAAATGAAAATCAAATTTTGCTCTCCGGTGAATTTTTTGAAGCCTTTTTTATTTCATTTCAATTTTTTTTTCTTCGAAATCAAACAAAAAAACCTTCTTCCAAAATATTCTTCAAAAAATATCGTCACTGGTCACCCGAGTAACAAAACAACCCCTCACTTGGACCCTAACTATCCAATACCTGATTTTTTATGTTTTTAGTTGAGAAAAAAAAAAATCAAAAATGTCACCGGAGACCAAAATTTCGATTATATTTTTTTCTTCAAATAAAGTCAAGAATCAATTGTTAAAGTAAGTCAAGTATGTCCCTCACCCTACATATGTATCACCAAGCCTGTGAATAAATACCCGCATGTACGTTAATATCAAGTAGCCTACATATTTTCCCACATATTTATGTTTTTCTCTCATTGAGATTTGAGAGTAAATTATTGCAATAATCGTAACTACAAATCGTAAATTACGTGTGCTTATTTGTACTTAGGCAGAGAAATTTGTATGAGCTCTGCAATCACGCAATTTATTACAACATTTATTACTTTTTCAATGGCGCTACAGCTCGTTTCGAGCCTTGGCCTCCTTCACCGCCCTCCACCGCCCTCTGTCCTCGGCCGTCGTCTTTCAATCTACAAAATGGAGTAGTTCTCTTGCATCCTTCCTGACATCAGCCTCCCATCACAGCCTAGGTCTGCCCGCCTTTCGTTTACCTCCCGGGTGTTCTGTTAGAACCTTCTTCAGTACTCGTGTGCTTGGCATTCGGTGCACGCTTCCGGCCCATCTTAGTCTTTAGAACCTTGAATGGGTAGAGAGTCTGGGAGCTTGGTAAATATAGAGCTTATTCTTCATGCCTCTTCCTCTTGCTGACCTTAAATTCTTCGAAGTACCTTTCTTTCGAAGGTGTCCAGCTGTTCCGCAGACTTTGCTGTCAGTGTTCCTGCCTCACATCCATAGGCCAAGACCGTTCTAATACTTGTTTTGTGTAGGGTTATTGTGGTTTTCCTTTAGATGTTTCGGGATTTGAACACGCGGGTGTGATGCACTTTCTTACTTCCTAAACGTTGTCCTGTGTTATGATAGAGCCCAGGCAGGTAAACAACAATGTCATTTTCATCGTCAGCTATGGAGCGTTGAAAGTTTAATTTATTTCAAGAAATAGTAGTTTTATTTGTTCAATATATTTCAATTGTTCAATAAAATATGGTTTCGAAAAAATAATGTTAAAACCGTTCTTCTAACCGTTATTTAGATAATGTTAAAATCGTTCTTCTAACCGTTATTTCATTGTCCATGAAATTATTGTTTGAAAGCAATAAATTCATTGATCATGAAAAACTATTATTTCAAAGATTGCTTTAAATTTAAATTCTTTTAAAAAATGGAATTCTTCAACCAAGAAAATCCATAATATAAGCGATTTTTCATTTGCAATGAATTTTGGGTAACAGTTTATAAATTCATTAACCATCAATAAAGGTTATATTAAATAAAATTGCTTTACACTTAAATTCTTTTAAAAAATGGAATTTTTCAACAATAAAAATCTTTATTTTAACCGTAATTTCATTTTTCATGAAATTTTGGTTTCAAAGCGATAAATTCATTTAGCATAAGAAAATGAAATTGCTTGAAAACTAAAAATCATTGAAAAATGGAATTATTCAACCATTAAAATTCTTTTTTTATCCGTTTTTTCATTTTCCATGAAATTTTGATTAAAAAGCAATAAATTTGTTAAGCATGAAAAACTTTTATTTTAAAGAAAAATGCTTAAAACCATAATTCTCCTAAAAGATGTAATTCTTCAACCATAAACATCCATAAGTAAACCGTTATTTCATTTTCCATGAAAGTTTGGTTAAAAAACAAAAAAATTCATTAACCGTGAAAAAATTTAGTTTTATGGAAAATTGATTTAAACCTAAATTCTTTAAAACTTGGAATTATTCAACCATAAAAATCCAATATTTAACCGTTTTTTTCATTTTCCATGAAATTTTGGGCTAAAGTTAATAAATTTTTTAACCGTGAATAAATTTTATTTTAAAGGAAATTGCTTTTAAATTAAATAATTTTATAAAATGTAACTCTTCAACCATAAAAATCTATATTTTTACTGTATTTTCATTTTCCCCGAAATTTTGGTGTGAGAATAAATAATTCTACAAAAGTTTAAAAAAAATTCTGAACTTAAATTATTAAAAAAAAGGAATTTTTCAAACGTAAAAATATTTCTTTTAACCGATATTTTATTTTCCATTAAATTTGTTTTTGAAAGTAATAAATTCAATAACCGTAAAAAACTATTAATTTAATGAAAATTGCTTTAAACCTAAATTCTTTTAAAAAATAAACTTCCTCAACAATAAAAATCTATATTTAAACCGTTTTTTCATTTTCCATGAAATATTGTAAAAAACAATAATTTCATCAACCATAAATAATGTTGTTTTAAAGAAAATTGCTTTTAACCTTAATTCTTTAAAAAAAAAGGAATACTTCAACAAAAAAAAAATCATTATTAAACCGTTTTGTCATTTTCCATGAAATTTCGGGTTAAAGAAAATAAATTCAATAACCATAAATTAACCATGAATAAATGTTATTTTTGAGAAAATCGCTTTAAAAATGAAATTATTTTTCAATGGAACACTGTCAGAATTAGGAATTTATAAAAGAAGAAAACCATTTTTTTTGTAAAATTGAAAAAAAAGAAAAAACAAGGATAAATTCCTTGATCAAAATCTAAACAGAATTAAAAGATAAAATTCTTCAAAGTTACGAATTTTTTTACCATAAAAAACTAATTTTTAACCCTAAATATCACCATGAAATTTTGATTTTTAATCAATTAATTCATTTTCCATGAAGAAAGGTTTTTAAAAAGAAATTGCTTTATGGAAAAAAATTTTTAAGGAAAATTTACAACTCATGGAAAAAAAAATTAAAAAAGAAATTCTTTTTACAAGCTTAAAATTTTTTTTTAATTGGAATTTTTAACCTTTAAAATCTTTCTTTTAACCGTTATTTCATTTACCATGAAATTTTTGTTTTTAAAGAAAATTGCTTTTAACTTGAATTCTTTTTAAAAATGGAATTCATCAACCAAAAAAATCTTTATTTGAACCGAAATTTCATTTTCTATGAAATTTTGGTTTCAAAGCAATAAATTCATTAAGCATGAAAAAAAAAATTTTTACAAAAATTGCCTTAAAACTAAATCCTTTAAAAAAGGAATTATTCAACCATAAAAAAACCATAGCTTAACGGTTTTTTCATTTTCCATGAAATGTTGTGTTGAGGGTTATTTATTTATTAACCATTAAAAGCTATTATTATCAAGAAAAATGCTTTGAACCTAAATTCATTTAATAAATGGAATACTTTAACCATTCAAATCTCTATTTTATCCGTTATTTCATTTACAATGAAATTTTGAAAAATCAATAATTTAACGGTTATTTCATTTTCGATGAAAGTTTTGTTTGAAAGCAATTAATTCATCAACCATGAAAAACTGTTATTTTAAAGAAAATTGCTTTGAACTTAAATTCTTATAAAAAAATGGAACTCTTCAATACTAATTTTTTTTTATTTAAACTGTAATTTCATTATTCATGAAATTGTGGTTAAAAACAATAATTTCATAAAAATGAAAAAAAGCAATCAGTTTTGTTTGAAAGCAAAAAATTCATCAACCATGAAAAACTGTTATTTAAAAAAAAATTGCTTTAAACTTAAATTTTTTTAAAATTGGAATTATTCAACGGTTAAAATCGTTCTTTTAACCGTTATTTCATTGTCCATGAAATTTTTGTTTGAAAGCAATAAATTCATTGATCATGAAAAACTGTTATTTCAAAGAAAATTGCTTTAAATTTAAATTATTTTAAAAAATGGAATTCTTCAACCATGAAAATCCATAATATAAGCGTTTTTTCATTTTCAATGAATTTTGGGTAACAGTTTATAAATTCACTAACCATCAATAAATGTTATATTAAAGAAAATTGCTTTTAACTTAAATTCTTTAAAAAAATTGAATTTTTCAACAATAAAAATCTTTATTTTAACCGTAATTTCATTTTCTATGGAATTTTGGTTTCAAAGCGGTAAATTCATTTAGCATAGAAAAATTAAATTGCTTTAAAGCTAAATTCATTGAAAAACGGCGTTATTCAACCATTAAAATCCTTTTTTATCCGTTTTTTCATTTTCCATGAATGAAGGTAATTAATTTATTAACCATTTAAAATTGTTAGTTTTAAGAAAAATGCTATAAACCTAAATTTATTAAAAAAATGGAATTCTTCAACGATTCAAATCTGTATTTTTACTGTTATTTCATATTCCATGAAATTTTGTTAAAATTACAAAAAATTCATTATTTAAATGGAATTCTTCAACCACAAAAATCTTTATTTTAACCGTTATTTCATTTTCCATGAAATTTTGGATATAAAGCAATAAATTTGTAAAGCATGAAAAACTGTTATTTTAAAGAAAAATGCTTAAAACCATAATTCTCTTAAAAGATGTAATTCTTCAACCATAAAAATCCATAATTAAACCGTTATTTCATTTTCGATGAAAGTTTTGTTTGAAAGCAATAAATTCATCAACCATGAAAAACTGTTATTTTAAAGAAAATTGTTTAGAACTTAAATTCTTTTAAAAAAATGGACTAATTAACTTAATTATTCATCAAATTGTGGTTAAAAACAATAAATTCATAAAAATGAAAAAATGCAATCAGTTTGTTTGAAAGCAATAAATTCATCAACCATGAAAAACTGTTATTTAAAAAAAAATTGCTTTTAAACTTAAATTTTTTTTAAATTGGAATTTTTCAACGGTTAAAATCGTTCTTTTAACCGTTATTTCATTGTCCATGAAATTTTCGTTTGAAAGCAATAAATTCATTGATCATAAAAAACTGTTATTTCAAAGAAAATTGCTTTAAATTTAAATTCTTTTTAAAAATGGAATTCTTCAATCAAAAAAATCCATAATATAAGCGCTTTTTCATTATCAATAAATTTTGGGTAACATTTAATAAATTCATTAACCATCAATAAATGTTATATTAAAGAAAATTGCTTTTAACTTTAATTCTTTTAAAAGATAGAATTTTTCAACAATAAAAATCGTAATTTTAACCGTAATTTCATTTTCTATGAACATTTGGTTTCAAAGCGATAAATTCATTAAGCATAGAAAAATTAAATTGCTTTAAAACTTAATTCATTGAAAAATGGAATTATTCAACCATTAAAATTCCTTTTTTATCCGTTTTTTCATTTTCCATGGGATGTTGAGTTGAAGGTTATTAATATATTTACCATTTAAAATTGTTAGTTTTAAGAAAAATGCTATGAACCTAAATTGATTTTAAAAATGGAATTCTTCAACGATTCAAATCTTTATTTAAACCGTTATTTCATTTTCCAAGAAATTTTGTAAAAATTACAAAATATTCATTGTTAAAATGGAATTCTTCAACCATAAAAATCTTTATTTTAACCGTTATTTCATTTGCCATGAAATTTTGTTAAAATTACACAAAAATCATTATTAAAAAGGAACTGTTCAACCATAAAAATCTTTATTTTAACGGTTATTTCTTTTTCCATGAAATTTTGGTTAAAAAGCAATAAATTTGTTAAGCATGAAAAACTGTTATTTAAAAGAAAAATGCTTAAAACCATAATTCTCTTAAAAGATGTAATTCTTCAACCATAAACATCCATAAGTAAACCGTTATTTCATTTTCCACGAAAGTTTGGTTAAGAAACAAAAAATTCGTTAACCGTGAAAAAATGTAGTTTTATTGAAAATTGATTTAAACCTAAATTCTTTAAAACATTGGAATTATTCTACCATAAAAATCCAATATTTAACCGTTTTTTTTCATTTTCCATGAAATTTCGGGCTAAAATTTATTGTATTTGGTTAAATACAATAAATTCATAAGAATGAAAAAATGCCATTTTAAAAAAAATTGCTTTAAATTAAAATTTTTTTAAATAAGAATTTTTCAACGGTTAAAATCGGTCTTTTAACCGTTATTTCATTGTCCATGAAATTTTTGTTTTCAAGCAATAAATTCATTAATCATAAAAAAACTGTTATTTCAAAGAAAATTGCTTTAAATTTAAAATCTTTTTAAAAATTCAATTTAATTCAATTTAAAAATTCAATTTAAAAATTCTTCAACCAAGAAAATCCATAATATAAGCGCTTTTTCATTATCAATGAATTTAGGGTAACAGTTAATAAATTCGATAACCATCAATAAATGTTATATTAAAGAAAATTGCATTTAACTTAAATTCTTTAAAAAAATGGAATTTTTCAACAATAAAAATCGTTCTTTTAACCGTAATTTCATTTTCTATGAAATTTTGGTTTCAAAGCGATAAATTCATTAAGCATAGAAAAATTAAATTGTTATAAAACTAAATTCATTGAAATATGGAATTATTTAACCATTAAAATTCTGTTTTTTTCCGTTTTTTTAATTTTCCATGAAATTTCGGGCTAAAATTTATTGTATTTGGTTAAATACAATAAATTCATAAGAATGAAAAAATGCCATTTTAAAAAAAATTGCTTTTAACTTAAATTTTTTTAAATTGCAATTTTTCAACGGTTAAAATCGGTTTTTTAACCGTTATTTCATTGTCCATGAAATTTTTGTTTTCAAGCAATAAATTCATTGATCATAAAAAACTGTTATTTCAAAGAAAATTGCGTTTAATTTAAATCTTTTTTAAAAATGGAATTCTTCAACCAAGAAAATCCATAATATAAGCGCTTTTTCATCATCAATGAATTTAGGGTAACAGTTAATAAATTCGGTAACCATCAATTAATGTAATATTAAAGAAAATTGCTTTTAACTTAAATTCTTTTTCAAAATGGAATTTTTCAAAAATAAAAATCGTTCTTTTAACAGTAATTTCATTTTCTATGGAATTTTGGTTTCAAAGCGATAAATTAATTAAGCATAGAAAAATTAAATTGCTTTAAAACTAAATTCATTGAAAAGAGGAATTATTCAACCATTAAAATTCTTTTTTTATCCGTTTTTTTCATTTTCCATGAAATGTTGGGTTGAAGGTAATTAATAAATTTACCATTTAAAATTGTTAGTTTTAAGAAAATTGCTATAAACCTAAATTAATTTAAAAAATGGAATTCTTCAACGATTCAAATCTTTATTTTAACCGTTATTTCATTTTCCATGATATTTTGTTAAAATTCCAAAAAAATCATTATTAAAATGGAATTCTTCAACCGTAAAAATCTATATTTTAACCGTTATTTCATTTTGCATGAAATTTTGGTTAAAAAGCAATAAATTTGTTAAGCATGAAAAACTGTTATTTTAAAGAAAAATGCTTAAAACCATAATTCTCTTAAAAGATGTAATTCTTCAACCATAAAAATCCATAATTAGACCGTTATTTCATTTTCGATGAAAGTTTTGTTTGAAAGCAATAAATTCATCAACCATGAAAAACTGTTATTTTAAAGAAAATTGCTTTGAACTTAAATTCTTATAAAAAACTGGAACTCTTCAATAATAAAATTTTTTATTTCAACTGTAATTTAATTATTCATGAAATTGAGATTAAAAACAATAAATTCATAAAAATGAAAAAATGCAATCAGTTTGTTTGAAAGCAATAAATTCATCAACCATGAAAAACTGTTATTCTTAAAAAAAATTGCTTTTAAACTTAAATTTTTATAAAATTGGAAATTTGAAAGCAATAAATTCATTGATCATGAAAAACTGTTATTTCAAAGAAAATTGCTTTGAATTTAAATTATTTTAAAAAATGGAATTTTTCAACCACGAAATTCCATAATATAAGCGTTTTTTCATTTTTAATGAATTTTGGGTAACAGTTAATAAATTCACTAACCATCAATAAATGTTATATTAAAGAAAATTGCTTTTAACTTAAATTCTTTAAAAAAATGGAATTTTTCAACTCTAAAAATCTTTATTTTAACCGTAATTACATTTTTTATGAAATTTTGGTTTCAAAGCGGTAAATTCATTTAGCATAGAAAAATTAAATTGCTTTAAAACTAAATTCATTGAAAAAAGGCGTTATTCAACCATTAAAATCCTTTTTTTATCCGTTTTGTCATTTTCCATGAAATGTTGGGTTGAAAGTAATTAATTTAATAACCATTTAAAATTGTTAGTTTTAAGAAAAATGCTATAAACCTAAATTTATTAAAAAAATGGAATTCTACAACGATTCAAATCTGTATTTTTATTGTTATTTCATTTTCAATGAAATTTTGTTAAAATTACAAAAAATTCATTATTAAAATGGAAGTCTTCAACCATAAAAATCTATATTTTAACCGTTATTTCATTTTCCATGAAATTTTGGTTATAAAGCAATAAATTTGTTAAGCATGAAAAACTGTTATTTTAAAGAAAAATGCTTAAAACCATAATTCTCTTAAAAGATGTAATACTTCAACCATAAAAATCCATAATTGAACCGTTATTTCATTTTCGATGAAGGTTTTGTTTGAAAGCAATAAAGTCATCAACCATGAAAAACACAATTTTAAAGAAAATTGTTTAGAACTTAAATTCTTTTAAAAAAATGGAACTCTTCAATCATAAAAATTTTTATTTCAATCGTTATTTCATTATTCATGAAATTTTGGTTAAATACAATAAATTCATAAGAATGAAAAAATGCCATTTTAAAAAAAATTGCTTTTAACTTAAATTTTTTTAAATTGGAATTTTTCAACGGTTAAAATCGGTCTTTTAACCGTTATTTCATTGTCCATGAAATTTTTGTTTTCAAGCAATAAATTCATTGATCATGAAAAACTGTTATTTCAAAGAAAATTGCTTTGTATTAAAATTCTTTTTAATAATTGAATTCTTCAACCAAGAAAATCCATAATATAAGCGTTTTTTCATTATCAATGAATTTCGGGTAACAGTTAATAAATTCGATAACCATCAATAAATGTAATATTAAAGAAAATTGCTTTTAACTTAAATTCTTTTAAAAAATGGAATTTTTCAACAATAAAAATCGTTCTTTTAACCGTAATTTCATTTTCTATGGAATTTTGGTTTCAAAGCGATAAATTAATTAAGCATAGATAAATTAAATTGCTTTAAAACTAAATTCATTGAAAAGAGGAATTATTCAACCATTAAAATTCTTTTTTTATCCGTTTTTTTCATTTTCCATGAAATGTTGGGTTGAAGGTAATTAATAGATTTACCATTTAAAATTGTTAGTTTTAAGAAAATTCCTATAAACCTAAATTAATTTAAAAAATGGAATTCTTCAACGATTCAAATCTTTATTTTAACCGTTATTTCATTTTCCATGATATTTTGTTAAAATTCCAAAAAAATCATTATTAAAATGGAATTCTTCAACCGTAAAAATCTATATTTTAACCGTTATTTCATTTTGCATGAAATTTTGGTTAAAAAGCAATAAATTTGTTAAGCATGAAAAACTGTTATTTTAAAGAAAAATGCTTAAAACCATAATTCTCTTAAAAGATGTAATTCTTCAACCATAAAAATCCATAATTAAACCGTTATTTCATTTTCGATGAAAGTTTTGTTTGAAAGCAATAAATTCATCAACCATTAAAAACTGTTATTTTAAAGAAAATTGCTTAGAACTTAAATTCTTATAAAAAAATGGAACTCTTCAATAATAAAATTTTTTATTTCAACTGTAATTTAATTATTCATGAAATTGAGGTTAAAAACAATAAATTCATAAAAATGAAAAAATGCAATCAGTTTGTTTGAAAGCAATAAATTCATCAACCATGATAAACTGTTATTTAAAAAAAAATTGCTTTAAACTTAAATTTTTATAAAATTGGAAATTTTCAACGGTTAAAATCGTTCTTTTAACCGTTATTTCATTGTCCATGAAATTTTTGTTTGAAAGCAATAAATTCATTGATCATGAAAAACTGTTATTTTAAAGAAAATTGCTTTGAATTTAAATTCTTTTAAAAAATTGAATTTTTCAACCATGAAAATCCATAATATAAGCGTTTTTTCATTTTTAATGAATTTTGGGTAACAGTTAATAAATTCACTAACCATCAATAAATGTTATATTAAAGAAAATTGCTTTTAACTTAAATTCTTTAAAAAAATTGAATTTTTCAACACTAAAAATCTTTATTTTAACCGTAATTACATTTTTTATGAAATTTTGGTTTCAAAGCGGTAAATTCATTTAGCATAGAAAAATTAAATTGCTTTAAAAGTAAATTCATTGAAAAACGGCGTTATTCAACCATTAAAATCCTTTTTTTATCCGTTTTGTCATTTTCCATGAAATGTTGGGTTTAAAGTAATTAATTTATTAACCATTTAAAATTGTAAGTTTTAAGAAAAATGCTATAAACCTAAATTTATTAAAAAAATGGAATTCTTTAACGATTCAAATCTGTATTTTTATTGTTATTTCATTTTCAATGAAATTTTGTTAAAATTACAAAAAATTCATTATTAAAATGGAATTCTTCAACCATAAAAATCTATATTTTAACCGTTATTTCATTTTCCATGAAATTTTGGTTATAAAGAAATAAATTTGTTAAGCATGAAAAACTGTTATTTTAAAGAAAAATGCTTAAAACCATAATTCTCAAAAGATGTAATTCTTCAACCATAAAAATCCATAATTCAACCGTTATTTCATTTTCGATGAAAGTTTTGTTTGAAAGCAATAAAGTCATCAACCATGAAAAACACAATTTTAAAGAAAATTGTTTAGAACTTAAATTCTTTTAAAAAAATGGAACTCTTCAATCATAAACATTTTTATTTCAACCGTAATTTCATTATTCACGAAATTTTGGTTAAAAACAATAAATTCATAAAAATAAAAAAATGCAATTAAAATAAAAATTGCTTTAAACATAAATTTTTTTAATTGGAATTTTTCAACGGTAAAAATCGTTCTTTTAACCGTTATTTCATTGTCCATGAAATTTTTGTTTGAAAGCAATAAATTCATTGATCATAAAAAACTGTTATTTCAAAGAAAATTGCTTTATATTTAAATTTTTTTTTTAAAAATGGAATTCTTCAATCAAAAAAATCCATAATATAAGCGCTTTTTCATTATCAATAAATTTTGGGTAACATTTAATAAATTCATTAACCATCAATAAATGTTATATTAAAGAAAATTGCTTTTAACTTTAATTCTTTTAAAAAATAGAATTTTTCAACAATAAAAATCGTTATTTTAACCGTAATTTCATTTTCTATGAAATTTTGGTTTCAAAGCGATAAATTCATTAAGCATAGAAAAATTAAATTGCTTTAAAACTTAATTCATTGAAAAATGGAATTATTCAACCATTAAAATTCCTTTATTATCCGTTTTTTCATTTTCCATGGGATGTTGAGTTGAAGGTTATTAATATATTTACCATTTAAAATTGTTAGTTTTAAGAAAAATGCTATGAACCTAAATTGATTTTAAAAATGGAATTCTTCAACGATTCAAATCTTTATTTAAACCGTTATTTCATTTTCCAAGAAATTTTGTTAAAATTACAAAATATTCATTATTAAAATGGAATTCTTCAACCATAAAAATCTTTATTTTAACCGTTATTTCATTTGATATGAAATTTTGTTAAAATTACAAAAAAATCATTATTAAAATGGAACTGTTCAACCATAAAAATCTTTATTTTAACGGTTATTTCTTTTTCCATGAAATTTTGGTTAAAAAGCAATAAATTTGTTAAGCATGAAAAATTGTTATTTAAAAGAAAAATGCTTTAAACCATAATTCTCTTAAAAGATGTAATTCTTCAACCATAAACATCCATAAGTAAACCGTTATTTCATTTTCCATGAAAGTTTGGTTAAGAAACAAAAAATTCGTTAACCGTGAAAAAATGTAGTTTTATTAAAAATTGATTTAAACCTAAATTCTTTAAAACATTGGAATTATTCTACCATAAAAATCCAATATTTAACCGTTTTTTTTCATTTTCCATGAAATTTCGGGCTAAAGGCAATAAATTTTTGAACCGTGAATAAATGTTATTTTAGGAAAATTGCTTTAAAGTTAAATAATTTTATAAAATGTAACTCTTCAACCATAAAAATCTTTATTTTTACTGTATTTTTATTTTCCCTGAAATTTTGGTGTGAGAGAATAAATTATTCTAAAAAAGTAAAAAAAAAATTCTAAACTTAAAATATTTTAAAAAAGGAATTTTTCAACCGTAAAAATCTTTCTTTAAACTGATATTTCATTTTCCATTAATTTTTTTTTTTTAAAGTCATAACTTCATTTGCCGTGAAAAACTATTAATTTAATGAAAATTGCTCTAAACTTAATTCTTTTAAAAAATAAACTTCTTCAACAATAAAAATCTATATTTAAACTGTTTTTTCATTTTCCATGAAATGTTGTAAAAAACAATAATTTCATCAACCATAAAAAATGTAGTTTTAAAGAAAATTGCTTTTTTTCGTTAATTCTTTAAAAAAAAGGAATACTTCAACCATTAAAATTCATTATTAAACGGTTTTTTCATTTTCCATGAAATGTTGTGTTGAGGGTTATGTATTTATTAACCATTAAAAGCTATTTTTTTTAAAGAAAAATGCTTTGACCCAAATTCATTTAAAAATGGAATACTTTAACCATTCAAATCTTTATTTTAACCGTTATTTCATTTACCATGAAATTTTGAAAAATCAAAAATTTAACGGTTATTTCATTTTCGATAAAAGTTTTGTTTGAAAGCAATAAATTCATCAACCATGAAAAACTGTTATTTTAAAGAAAATTGCTTTGAACTTAAATTCTTATAAAAAAATGGAACTCTTCAATAATTAAATTTTTTATTTCAACTGTAATTTCATAATTCATGAAATTGTGGTAAAAACAATAAATTCATAAAAATGCAATCAGTTTTGTTTGAAAGCAATAAATTCATCAACCATGAAAAACTGTTATTTTTAAAAATTGCTTTTAAACTTAAATTTTTTTAAAATTAGAATTTTTCAACGGTTAAAATCGTTCTTTTAACAGTTATTTCATTGTCCATGAAATTTTTGTTTGAAAGCAATAAATTCACTGATTCACGAAAAACTGTTATTTCAAAGAGAATTGCTTTAAATTTAAATTCTTTTAAAAAATGGAATTCTTTAACCAAGAAAATCCATAATAAGCGTTTTTTCATTTTGAATGAATTTTAAGTAACAGTAAATAAATTCACTTACCATCAATAAATGTTATATTAAAGAAAATTGCTTGTAACTTAAATTCTTTAAAAAAATGGAATTTTTCTACAATAAAAATCTTTATTTTAACCGTAATTTCATTTTTTAAGAAATTTTGGTTTCAAAGCTATAAATTCATTTGGCATTGAAAAATTAATTTGCTTTAAAACTAAATTCATTGAAAAACCGAGTTATTCAACCATTTAAATCCTTTTTTTATCCGTTTTTTCATTTTCCATGAAATTTTGGGCTGAAGAATATTAATTTATTAACCATTTAAAATTGTTAGTTTAAAAAAAATGCTATAAACCTAAATTTATTTAAAAAATGGAATTCTTCAACGATTCAAATCTTTATTTTAACCGTTATTTCATTTTCCATGAAATTTGTTAAAATTACAAGAAAATCATTTTTAAAATGGAATTCTTTAACCATAAAAATCTTTATATTAACCGTTATTTCATTTTCCTTGAAATTTCGGTTAAAAAGCAATAAATTTGTTAAGCATGAAAAACTGTTATTTTAAAGAAAAATGCTTAAAACCATAATTCTCTTAAAAGATGTAATTCTTCAACCAAAAAAATTCATAATTGAACCGTTATTTCATTTTCGATGAAAGTTTTGTTTGAAAGCAATAAATTCATCAACCTTGAAAAACACAATTTATAGAAAATTGTTTAGAACTTAAATTCTTTTAAAAAAATGGAACTTTTCAAAAATAAAAAAATTTATTTCAACAGTTATTTCATTATTCATGAAATTTTGGTAAAACACAAAAAATACATAAAAATGAAAAAATGCCATTTAAAAAAAAATTGCTTTAAACTTAAATTTTTATAAAATTGGAAATTTTCAACGGTTAAAATCGTTCTTTTAACCGTTATTTCATTGTCCATGAAATTTTTGTTTGAAAGCAATAAATTCATTGATCATGAAAAACTGTTATTTTAAAGAAAATTGCTTTGAATTTAAATTCTTTTAAAAAATGGAATTTTTCAACCATGAAAATCCATAATATAAGCGTTTTTTCATTTTTAATGAATTTTGGGTAACAGTTAATAAATTCACTAACCATCAATAAATGTTATATTAAAGAAAATTGCTTTTAACTTAAATTCTTTAAAAAAATGGAATTTTTAAACACTAAAAATCTTTATTTTAACCGTAATTACATTTTTTATGAAATTTTGGTTTCAAAGCGGTAAATTCATTTAGCATAGAAAAATTTAATTGCTTTAAAACTAAATTCATTGAAAAACGGCGTTATTCAACCATTAAAATCCTTTTTTTATCCGTTTTGTCATTTTCCATGAAATGTTGGGTTTAAAGTAATTAATTTATTAACCATTTAAAATTGTAAGTTTTAAGAAAAATGCTATAAACCTAAATTTATTAAAAAAATGGAATTCATCAACGATTCAAATCTGTATTTTTATTGTTATTTCATTTTCAATGAAATTTTGTTAAAATTACAAAAAATTCATTATTAAAATGGAATTCTTCAACCATAAAAATCTATATTTTAACCGTTATTTCATTTTCCATGAAATTTTGGTTTTAAAGAAATAAATTTGTTAAGCATGAAAAACTGTTATTTTAAAGAAAAATGCTTAAAACCATAATTCTCTTAAAAGATGTAATTCTTCAACCATAAAAATCCATAATTCAACCGTTATTTCATTTTCGATGAAAGTTTTGTTTGAAAGCAATAAAGTCATCAACCATGAAAAAAACAATTTTAAAGAAAATTGTTTAGAACTTAAATTCTTTTAAAAAAATGGAACTCTTCAATCATAAACATTTTTATTTCAACCGTAATTTCATTATTCACGAAATTTTGGTTAAAAACAATAAATTCATAAAAATAAAAAAATGCAATTTAAAAAAAATTGCTTTCAACATAAATTTTTTTTTAATTGGAATTTTTCAACGGTAAAAATCGTTCTTTTAACCGTTATTTCATTGTCCATGAAATTTTTGTTTGAAAGCAATAAATTCATTGATCATAAAAAACTGTTATTTCAAAGAAAATTGCTTTATATTTAAATTCTTTTTAAAAATGGAATTCTTCAATCAAAAAAATCCATAATATAAGCGCTTTTTCATTATCAATAAATTTTGGGTAACATTTAATAAATTCAATAACCATCAATAAATGTTATATTAAAGAAAATTGCTTTTAACTTTAATTCTTTTAAAAAATAGAATTTTTCAACAATAAAAATCGTTATTTTAACCGTAATTTCATTTTCTATGAAATTTTGGTTTCAAAGCGATAAATTCATTAAGCATAGAAAAATTAAATTGCTTTAAAACTTAATTCATTGAAAAATGGAATTATTCAACCATTAAAATTCCTTTATTATCCGTTTTTTCATTTTCCATGGGATGTTGAGTTGAAGGTTATTAATATATTTACCATTTAAAATTGTTAGTTTTAAGAAAAATGCTATGAACCTAAATTGATTTTAAAAATGGAATTCTTCAACGATTCAAATCTTTATTTAAACCGTTATTTCATTTTCCAAGAAATTTTGTTAAAATTACAAAATATTCATTATTAAAATGGAATTCTTCAACCATAAAAATCTTTATTTTAACCGTTATTTCATTTGATATGAAATTTTGTTAAAATTACAAAAAAATCATTATTAAAATGGAACTGTTCAACCATAAAAATCTTTATTTTAACGGTTATTTCTTTTTCCATGAAATTTTGGTTAAAAAGCAATAAATTTGTTAAGCATGAAAAATTGTTATTTAAAAGAAAAATGCTTTAAACCATAATTCTCTTAAAAGATGTAATTCTTCAACCATAAACATCCATAAGTAAACCGTTATTTCATTTTCCATGAAAGTTTGGTTAAGAAACAAAAAATTCGTTAACCGTGAAAAAATGTAGTTTTATTAAAAATTGATTTAAACCTAAATTCTTTAAAACATTGGAATTATTCTACCATAAAAATCCAATATTTAACCGTTTTTTTTCATTTTCCATGAAATTTCGGGCTAAAGGCAATAAATTTTTGAACCGTGAATAAATGTTATTTTAAAGAAAATTGCTTTAAAGTTAAATAATTTTATAAAATGTAACTCTTCAACCATAAAAATCTTTATTTTTACTGTATTTTTATTTTCCCTGAAATTTTGGTGTGAGAGAATAAATTATTCTAAAAAAGTAAAAAAAAAATTCTAAACTTAAAATATTTTAAAAAAGGAATTTTTCAACCGTAAAAATCTTTCTTTAAACTGATATTTCATTTTCCATTAATTTTTTTTTTTTTAAAGTCATAACTTCATTTGCCGTGAAAAACTATTAATTTAATGAAAATTGCTCTAAACTTAATTCTTTTAAAAAATAAACTTCTTCAACAATAAAAATCTATATTTAAACTGTTTTTTCATTTTCCATGAAATGTTGTAAAAAACAATAATTTCATCAACCATAAAAAATGTAGTTTTAAAGAAAATTGCTTTTTTTCCTTAATTCTTTAAAAAAAAGGAATACTTCAACCATTAAAATTCATTATTAAACGGTTTTTTCATTTTCCATGAAATGTTGTGTTGAGGGTTATTTATTTATTAACCATTAAAAGCTATTTTTTTTAAAGAAAAATGCTTTGAACCTAAATTCATTTAAAAAATGGAATACTTTAACCATTCAAATCTTTATTTTAACCGTTATTTCATTTACCATGAAATTTTGAAAAATCAAAAATTTAACGGTTATTTCATTTTCGATAAAAGTTTTGTTTGAAAGCAATAAATTCATCAACCATGAAAAACTGTTATTTTAAAGAAAATTGCTTTGAACTTAAATTCTTATAAAAAAATGGAACTCTTCAATTATGAAATTTTTTATTTCAACTGTAATTTCATAATTCATGAAATTGTGGTAAAAACAATAAATTCATAAAAATGCAATCAGTTTTGTTTGAAAGCAATAAATTCATCAACCATGAAAAACTGTTATTTTTAAAAATTGCTTTTAAACTTAAATTTTTTTAAAATTAGAATTTTTCAACGGTTAAAATCGTTCTTTTAACAGTTATTTCATTGTCCATAAAATTTTTGTTTGAAAGCAATAAATTCACTGATTCATGAAAAACTGTTATTTCAAAGAGAATTGCTTTAAATTTAAATTCTTTTAAAAAATGGAATTCTTTAACCAAGAAAATCCATAATAAGCGTTTTTTCATTTTGAATGAATTTTAAGTAACAGTAAATAAATTCACTTACCATCAATAAATGTTATATTAAAGAAAATTGCTTGTAACTTAAATTCTTTAAAAAAATGGAATTTTTCTACAATAAAAATCTTTATTTTAACCGTAATTTCATTTTTTATGAAATTTTGGTTTCAAAGCTATAAATTCATTTGGCATTGAAAAATTAATTTGCTTTAAAACTAAATTCATTGAAAAACGGAGTTATTCAACCATTTAAATCTTTTTTTATCCGTTTTTTCATTTTCCATGAAATTTTGGGCTGAAGAATATTAATTTATTAACCATTTAAAATTGTTAGTTTAAAAAAAATGCTATAAACCTAAATTTATTTAAAAAATGGAATTCTTCAACGATTCAAATCTTTATTTTAACCGTTATTTCATTTTCCATGAAATTTGTAAAAATTACAAGAAAATCATTTTTAAAATGGAATTCTTTAACCATAAAAATCTTTATATAAACCGTTATTTCATTTTCCTTGAAATTTCGGTTAAAAAGCAATAAATTTGTTAAGCATGAAAAACTGTTATTTTAAAGAAAAATGCTTATAACCATAATTCTCTTAAAAGATGTAATTCTTCAACCATAAAAATCCATAATTGAACCGTTATTTCATTTTCGATGAAAGTTTTGTTTGAAAGCAATAAATTCATCAACCTTGAAAAACACAATTTATAGAAAATTGTTTAGAACTTAAATTCTTTTAAAAAAATGGAACTTTTCAAAAATAAAAAAATTTATTTCAACAGTTATTTCATTATTCATGAAATTTTGGTAAAACACAATAAATACATAAAAATGAAAAAATGCCATTTAAAAAAAAATTGCTTTAAACTTAATTTTTTTTAAATTGGAATTTTTCAACGGTTAAAATCGGTCTTTTAACCGTTATTTCATTGTCCATGAAATTTTTGTTTTCAAGCAATAAATTCATTGATCATAAAAAACTGTTATTTCAAAGAAAATTGCTTTTAATTTAAATTCTGTTTAAAAATGGAATTCTTCAACCAAGAAAATCCATAATATAAGCACTTTTTCATTATCAATGAATTTAGGGTAACAGTTAATAAATTCGATAACCATCAATAAATGTTATATTAAAGAAAATTGCTATAAACTTAAATTCTTTAAAAAAATTGAATTTTTCAACAATAAAAATCGTTCTTTTAACCGTGATTTCATTTTCTATGAAATTTTGGTTTCAAAGCGATAAATTCATTAAGCATAGAAAAATTTAATTTTTATAAAACTAAATTCATTGAAATATGGAATAATTTAACCATTAAAATCCTTTTTTTATCCGTTTTTTCATTTTCCATGAAATTTTGGGTTGAAGGTTATTAATATATTAACCATTTAAAATTGTTTGTTTTAAGAAAAATGCTATAAACCTAAATTTATTTAAAAAATGGAATTCTTCAACGATTCAAATCTTTATTTTAACCGTTATTTCATTTTCCATGAAATTTTGTTAAAATTACAAAAAATTCATTTTTAAAATGGAATTCTTTAACCATAAAAATTTATATTTTAACCGTTATTTCATTTTCCTTGAAATTTCGGTTAAAAAGCAATAAATTTGTTAAGCATGAAAAACTGTTATTTTAAAGAAAAATGCTTAAAATCATAATTCTCTTAAAAGATGTAATTCTTCAACCATAAAAATCCATAATTGAACCGTTACTTCATTTTCGATGAAAGTTTTGTTTGAAAGCAATAAATTCATCAACCTTGAAAAACACAATTTTAAAGAAAATTGTTAAGAACTTAAATTCTTTTAAAAAAATGGAACTTTTCAATAATTAAAAAATTTTATTTCAACCGTTATTTCATTATTCATGAAATTTTGGTAAAATACAATAAATACATAAAAATGAAAAAATGCCATTTAAAAAAAAATTGCTTTAAACTTAAATTTTTTTAAAATTGGAAATTTTCAACGGTTAAAAATTGTTCTTTTAACCGTTATTTCACTGTCCATGAAATTTTTGTTTGAAAGCAATAAATTCATTGATCATGAAAAACTGTTATTTCAAAGAAAATTGCTTTAAATTTAAATTATTTTAAAAAATGGAATTTTTCAACCAAGAAAATCCATAATATAAGCGTTTTTTCATTTTCAATGAATTTTGAGTAACAGTTAATAAATTCACTAACCATCAATAAATGTTATTTTAAAGAAAATTGCTTTCAACTTAAATTCTTTTAAAAAATGGAATTTTTCGACAATAAAAATCTTAATTTTAACCGTAAATTCATTTTTTACGAAATTTTGGTTTCAAATCGGAAAATTCATTTAGCAAAGAAAAATTAAATTGCTTCAAAACTAAATTCATTGAAAAAAGGAATTATTCAACCATTAAAATCCTTTTTTTATCCGGTCTTTCATTTTCCATGAAATGTTGGGTTGAAGGTAATTAATTTATTTACCATTTAAAAATGTTATTTTTAAGAAAAATGCGATAAACCTAAATTTATTTAAAAAATGGAATTCTTCAACGATTTAAATCACTATTACAACCATTTTCATTTTCCATGAAATTTTGTTAAAATTACAAAAAAATCATTATTTAAATGGAATTCTTCAACCGTAAAAATCTATATTTTAACCGTTATATCATTTTCCATGAAATTTTGGTTAAAAAGCAATCAATTTGTTGAGCATGAAAAACTGTTATTTTAAAGAAAAATGCTTATAACCATAATTCTCTTAAAAGATGTAATTCTTCAACCATAAAAATCCATAATTGAACCGTTATTTTTTCAACCATTCAAAATTTTATTTTAACCGTAATTTCATTTTCCATGGAATTTTGGTAAAATTACAAAAAATTCATTTTAAAAATGGAAATATTAAACCATAAAAAATTTTTATTTTATTTTCTGTGATATTTTGGGTTAAGGGGGATAAATTTATTAAACATGGTTTAATGTTATTTTTAAAAAAAAAGCTTTAAACTTTAATTCTTTTAAAAAATGGAATTTAAACTGGAAAAATCCATAATTCAACCGTTATTTCATTTTCGATGAAAGTTTTGTTTGAAAGCAATAAATTCATCAAACATGAAAAACTGTTATTTTAAAGAAAATTGTTTAGAACTTAAATTCTTTGAAAAAATGGAACTCCTCAATCATAAATTTTTTTATTTCATCCGTTATTTCATTTTCCATGAAATTTTGGGTTGAAGGTAATTAATATAGTAACCAATTAAAATTGTTAGTTTTAAGAAAAACGTAAATTTATTTCAAAAATGGAATTCTTCAACGATTCAAATCTTTTTTTTAACCGTCATTTCATTTTCCATGAAATTTTGTTAAAATTACAAAAAAATCATTATTAAAATGGAATTCTTATACCGTAAAAATCTTTATTTTAACCGTTATTTCATTTTCCATGAAATTTTGGTTAAAAAGCAATAAATTTGTTAGGCATGAAAAACTGTTATTTTAACGAAAAATGCTTAAAACCATGATTCTCTTAAAATATGTAATTCTTCAACCATAAACATCCATAACTAAACCGTTATTTCATTTTCCAAAAAAGTTTGGTTAAGAAACAAAAAATTCATTAACCGTGGAAAAATGTAGTTTTATTGAAAATTGATTTAAACCTCAATTCTTTTAAACATTGGAATTATTATACCATAAAAATCCAATATTTAACCGTTTTTTTCATTTTCCATGAAATTTCGGGCTAAAGGTAATAAATTTTTGAACCGTGAATAAATGTTATTTTAAAGAAAATTGCTTTTAACCAAAATTATTTTATATAATGTAACTCTTCAACCATAAAAATCTATGTTATTATTGTATTTTTATTTTCCCTGAAATTTTGGCGTGAGAGAATAAATTATTCTAAAAAAGTAAAAAATTCTAAACTTAAATTATTTAAAAAAAATAATTTTTCAACCGTAAAAATCTTTCTTTTAACCGATATTTCATTTTCCATTAATTTTTTTTTAAAGTCATAACTACATTTACCGTGAAAAACTACTAATTTAATGAAAATTGCTCTAAACTTAATTCTTTTTAAAAAAAAACTTCTTCAACAATAAAAATCTATATTTAAACTGTTTTTTCATTTTCCATGAAATATTGTAAAAAACAATTTTTTCATCAACCACAAAAAAATGGAGTTTTAAAGAAAATTGCTTTTTACCTTAATTCTTTAAAAAAAAAGGAAAACTTCAACCATTAAAATTCATAATTTAACCGTTTTGTCATTTTCCATGAAATTTCGGGTTAAAGGAAATTATTTCATTTTCGATGAAAGTTTTATTTGAAAGCAATAAATTCATCAACCATGAAAAACTGTTATTTTAAAGACAATTGTTTAGAACTTAAATTCTTTTAAAAAAATGGAACTTTTCAATCGTTAAATTTTTTATTTCATCCGTTTTTTCATTTTCCATGAAATTTGTTAAAATTACAAAAAATTCATTATTTAAATGGAATTCTTCAACCATAAAAATCTATATTTTAACCGTTTTTTTCAATTTCCATGAAATTTTGGTTAAGAAGCAATAATTTTTTTAAGCATGAAAATCTGTTATTTTAAAGAAAAATGCTTAAAACCATAATTCTCTTAAAAGATGTAATTCTTTAACCATAAAAATCCATAATTAAACCGTTATTTCATTTTCGATGAAAGTTTTGTTTGAAATCAATAAATTCATCAATCATGAAAAACGGTTATTTTAAAGAAAATTGTTTAGAACTTAAATTCTTTAAAGAAAAATTGAACTCTTCAATCATAAAATTTTTTATTTCAACCGTAATTTCATTATTCACGAAATTTTGGTTAAAAACAATAAATTCATAAAAATGAAAAAATGGAATTTAAAAAAAAATTGCTTTTAACTTCAATTTTTTTAATTGGAATTTTTCAACGGTTAAAATCGTTCTTTTAACCGTTATATCATTGTCCATGAAATTTTTATTTGAAAGCAATAAATTCATTGATCATGAAAAACTGTTATTTCAAAAAAAATTGCTATAAATTTAAATTCTTTTAAAAAATAGAATTCTTCAACCAAGAAAATCCATAATATAAGCGTTATTTCATTTTCAATGAATTTTAGGTAACAGTTAATAAATTCACTAACCAAAGCAATTTTCTTTAATATAACTAAATGTTATATTAAAGAAAATTGCTTTAAACTTAAATTCTTAAAAAAAATGGAATTTTTCCACAATAAAAATCTTTATTTTAACCGTAATTTCATTTTTTATGAAATTTTGGTTTCAAAGCGGTAAATTCATTTAGCATAGAAAAATTAAACTGCTTTAAAACTAAAATCATTGTAAAACGGAATTATTCAACCATTAAAATCCTTTTTTTATCCGTTTTTCATTTTCCATGAAATGTTGGGTTGAAGGTAATTAATTTATTAACCATTTAAAAGTGTTATTTTTAAGAAAAATGCTATAAACCTAAATTTATTTACAAAATGGAATTCTTCAACGATTCAAATCTTTATTTTAACCGTTATTTCATTTTCCATGAAATTTTGTTAAAATTACAAAAAATTCATTATAAAAATGGAATTCTTCAACCATAAAAGTCTTTATTTTAACCGTTATTTCATTTTCCATGAAATTTTGGTTAAAAAGCAATAAATTTGTTAAGCATGAAAAAATGTTATTTTTAAGAAAAATGCTTTAAACCATAATTCTCTTAAAAGATGTAATTCTTCAACCATAAACATCCATAATTAAACCGTTATTTCATTTTCCATGAAAGTTTGGTTAAGAAACAAAAAATTCATTAACCGTAAAAAATGTAGTTTTATTGCAAATTGATTTAAACCTTTAAGCTTTAAAACGTTGGAATTATTTTACCATAAAAATCCAATATTTAACCGTTTTTTTCATTTTCCATGAAATTTCGGGCTTAAGGTAATAAATTTTTGAACAGTGAATAAATGTTATTTTAAAGAAAATTGCTTTTAACTTGAACAATTTTATTAAATGTAACTCTTCAACCATAAAAATCTAAATTTTGTACTGTATTTTTTTATTCCCTGAAATTTTGGTGTGAGAGAATAAATTATTCTAAAAAAGTTTAAAAAAAATTCTAAACTTAAATTATTTTAAAAAAGGAATTTTTCAACCGTACAAATCTTTCTTTTAACCGAAATTTCATTTTCCATTAAATTTTCTTTTTTAAAGTCATAACTTCATTTACCGTGAAAACCTATTAATTTGTGGCGTTCATACAACTTTTTTCGCCACTCTAGAATTCGCGAGAAAGAACTACCGCCGCAAAGTACTTGCAAATTCACACTACGCACAGGCACCTACGTATGCACGTATCGGCAGACAAAGTACTCGTGAGCCCGGCTGCCCGACGAATAATAATATGCACCAACTTCGCGAAAGGTCCAGACTCAAGCGTGCATTCACGACTGCAGTGACGAGTACATTCTAGCACCATCCAGCGCACGTATTGCCAGCGAGTGGAAAGCTACTCGGCCGCTCGCTCTTATATAAAGCGGCCCGCTAAACTACAAACTGGTTCAGTTCAGTTCAGTTCAGTTCAGTTCAGTTCAAGTTCAGTTCAAGTCAGTCTCGCCTCTTTACAGCGAAGCAGTGTAACTCTCAGTGCCCGCGCATCAGCTCTCTCTCCTCCCAGGGCAGCTTCATTCGTGGACATCACAAGGACAATCTGCCGGTGACTCCACTCACCGAGTCACCGCCGTTTCCATCCGCAACGCGCGTCGAGCAGCGGCCTGGGAGACGAGGTCATCCTACACCGCCACGGTGTCAAGCATCACGCTGGTGACTCCACTCACCGAGTCACCGCCGTTCATCACTCCAGGGCAGCTTCCTACGTGGACATCACCAGGACTATCTGCCGGTGACTCCACTCACCGAGTCACCGCCGTTTCACCTCCGCAACGCGCGTCGAGCAACGGCCTGGAAGATCAGGTCTTCTCCGCAACGAGCGTCGAGCAACGCTGTGGTGGAGCAGGCCCGTGGCCTGCTCCACCACAGCATCTCCGACCTGCTTCACCCATCATGACCGAGCACCCGCAACGCTTCACTCTACGGCACTTCATCATCTCATGTTACACCGACCGACCTCAGCTACGTAGCTCATCATTCTCCAATAAACGACTGGACTCGCAACCAAGTCGGATGCCTTTCATTTCTCTCTCTCCGTCTCCACTCCCTCAAATTTAATGAAAATTGCTTTAAAGCTAATTCTTTTAAAAAATAAACTTCTTCAACAATAAATATCTATATTTAAACTGTTTTTTCATTTTCCATGAAATTTCGGGTTAAAGGAAATAAATTCATTAATCATGAATAAATGTTATTTTTGAGAAAATCGCCTTAAAAATGAACTTATTTTTCAATGGAACACTGTCAGAATTAGGAAATTTATTAAAGAAGAAAAGCATTTTTTTTGTATAATTGAAAAAAATAGAAAAAACACGGATAAATTCCTTGATCAAAATCTAAACAGAATTAAAAGATAAAATTCTTCAAAGTAACGAATTTTTTTACCATAAAAAACTAATTTTTAACCGTAAAAATCACCATGAAATTTTGATTTTAATCAATAAATTCATTTTCCATAAAAAAAAGGTTTTTAAAAAGAAATTGCTTTATGGAAAAAAAAATTTAAAGAAAATTTACAACTCATGGAAAAAAAAATTAAAAAAGAAATTCTTTAAACAAGCTTAAATTTTTTTTTAAAATTGGAATTTTTAACCTTTAAAATTTTTCTTTTAACCGATATTTCATTTACCATGAAATTTTTGTTTTTAAAGAAAATTGCTTTTAACTTGAATTCTTTTTAAAAATGGAATTCTTCAACCAAAAAAATCTATATTAGAACCGAAATTTCATTTTCTATGAAATTTTGGTTTCAAAGCAATAAATTCATTAAGCATGAAAAAAATTTTTTTACCAAAATTGCCTTAAAACTAAATCCTTTAAAAAAAGGAATTATTCAACCATAAAAAAACCATAGCTTAACGGTTTTTTCATTTTCCATGAAATGTTGTGTTGAGGGTTATTTATTTATTAACCATTAAAAGCTATTATTATCAAGAAAAATGCTTTGAACCTAAATTCATTTAATAAATGGAATACTTTAACCATTCAAATCTCTATATTATCCGTTATTTCATTTACAATGAAATTTTGAAAAATCAATAATTTAACGGTTATTTCATTTTCGATGAAAGTTTTGTTTGAAAGCAATTAATTCATCAACCATGAAAAACTGTTATTTTAAAGAAAATTGCTTTGAACTTAAATTCTTATAAAAAAATGGAACTCTTCAATACTAATTTTTTTTTATTTAAACTGTAATTTCATTATTCATGAAATTGTGGTTAAAAACAATAATTTCATAAAAATGAAAAAAAGCAATCAGTTTTGTTTGAAAGCAAAAAATTCATCAACCATGAAAAACTGTTATTTAAAAAAAAATTGCTTTAAACTTAAATTTTTTTAAAATTGGAATTTTTCAACAGTTAAAATCGTTCTTTTAACCGTCATTTCATTTGCCATGAAATTTTTGTTTGAAAGCAATAAATTCATTGATCATGAAAACCTGTCATTTCAAAGAAAATTGCTTTAAATTTTAATTCTTTTTAAAAATGGAGTTCTTGAACCAAGAAAATCTATAATATAAGCGTTTTTTCATTATCAATGAATTTTGGTAACAGTTAATAAATTCATTAACCATCAATAAATGGAATATTAAAGAAAATTGCTTTTAACTTAAATTCTTTAAAAAAATGGAATTTTTCAACAATAAAAATCTTTATTGTAACCGAAATTTAATTTTTTATGAAATTTTGGTTTCAAAGCGGTAAATTCATTTAGCATAGAAAAATCAAATTGCTTCGAAACTAAATTCATTGAAAAACGGCGTAATTCAACCATTAAAATCCTTTTTTATCCGTTTTTTCATTTTCCATGAAATGTTGGGTTGAAGGTTATTAATTTATGAACCATTTAAAATTGTTAGTTTTAAGAAAAATGTTATAAACCTAAATTTATTTAAAAAATGGAATACTTTAACCATTCAAATCTTTATTTTAACCGTTATTTCATTTCTCATGAAATTTTGAAAAAATCAAAAATTTAACGGTTATTTAACGGGGAATTCTAACACGATTCAAATCTTTATTTTAACCGTTATTTCATTTTCCATGAAATTTTGTTAAAATTACAAAAAATTCATTTTTAAAATGGAATTCTTTAACAATAAAAATCTTTATTTTAACCGTTATTTCAGTTTCCATGAAATTTCGGTTAAAAAGCAAGAAATGTGTTTAGCATGAAAAACTGTTATTTTAAAGAAAAATGCTTTAAACCATAATTCTCTTAAAAGATGTAATTCTTCAACCATAAAAATCCATAATTAAACCGTTATTTCATTTTCGATGAAAGTTTTCTTTGAAAGCAATAATTTCATTAACCGTGAAAAAATGTAGTTTTATTGAAAATCGATTTAAAACTAAATTCTTTAAAACATTGGAATTATTATTCTATAAAAATCAAATATTTAACGGTTTTTTTCATTTTCCATGAAATTTCGGGCTAAAGGTAATAAATTTTTGAACGGTGAATAAATGTTATTTTAAAGAAAATTGCTTTTAACTTACATACATTTATAAAATGTAACTCTTCAACCATTAAAATCTTTATTTCTACTGTATTTTTATTTTCCCTGAAATTTTTGTGTGAGAGAATAAATTATTCTAAAAAAGTTTAAAAAAAATTCTAAACAAATTCTTTAAAAAAGGTATTTTTCAACCGTAAAAATCTTTCTTTTAACTGATATTTCATTTTCCATTAAATTTTTTTTTAAAGTCATAACTTCATTTACCGTGAAAAACTATTAATTAAATGAAAATTGCTTTAAACTTAATTCTTTTAAAAAATAAACTTCTTCTACAATAAAAATCTATATTTAAACTGTTTTTTCATTTTCCATGAAATATTGTTAAAAACAATAATTTCATCAACCATAAAAAATGTTGTTTTAAAGAAAATTGCTTTTTATCTTAATTCTTTAAAAAAAAGGAATACTTCAACCATTAAAATTCATTATTAAACGGTTTTTTCCTTTTCCATGAAATGTTGTGTTGAGAGTTTTTTATTTATTAACCATTAAAAGCTATTTTTTTAAAGAAAAATGCTTTGAACCTAAATTCATTTAAAAAATGGAATACTTTAACCATTCAAATCTTTATTTTAACCGTTATTTCATTTCTCATGAAATTTTGAAAAATCAAAAATTTAACGGTTATTTCATTTTCGATGAAAGTTTTGTTTGAAAGCAATAAATTCATCAACCATGAAAAACTGTTATTTAAAAAAAAATTGCTTTAAACTTAATTTTTTTTAAAATTGGAATTTTTCAACGGTAAAAATCGTTCTTTTAATTGTTATTTCATTGTCCATGAAATTTTTGTTTGAAAGCAATAAATTCACTGATCATGAAAAACTGTTATTTCAAAGAAAATTGCTTTAAATTTAAATTCTTTTAAAAAACGGAATTCTTCAACCAAGAAAATCCATAATATAAGCTTTTTTTCATTTTCAATGAATTTTGGTAACAGTAAATAAATTTAATAACTATCAATATATGTTATATTAAAGAAAATTGCTTTTAACTTAAATTCTTTAAAAAAATTGAATTTTTCAACAATAAAAAATTTTATTTTAACCGTAATTTCATTTTTTATGAAATTTTGGTTTCAAAGCGGTAAATTCATTTGGCATTGAAAAATTAAATTGCTTTAAAACTAAATTCATTGAAAAACGGAGTTATTCAACCATTAAAATCCTGATTTTATCTGTTTTTTCATTTTCCATGAAATTTTGGGTTGAAGGTTATTAATAAATTAACCATTTGAAATTGTTACTTTTAAGAAAAATGCTATAAACCTAAATTATTTTATTATTAAATTAAATTAGGTTATTGAATTTATTAAATTTAGGTTGATGAATTTATTGCTTTCAAATTAAATTAGGTTATTTCATTTTCGATGAAAGTTTTGTTTGAAAGCTATAAATTCATCAACCCTGAAAATCTGTTATTTAAAAGAAAATTGCTCTGAACTTAAATTCTTTTAAAAAAATGGAACTCTGCAATCATAAAAATTTATATTTCAACCGTTATTTCATTATTCATGAAATTTTGGTTAAAAACAATAAATTCATAAAAATGAAAAAATGCTTTAAACTTATTTTTTTTGAATTAGAATTTTTCAGCCGTCCCTCTTTCTTTTAACCGTTATTTCATTTTCCATGAAATTTTGGTTTCAAAGCAATAAATTCATTTTGCATGAAAAAAAAAATTTACGAAAATTGCTTTAAAACTAAATTTAAAAAAAAATGGAATTATTCAACCATTTAAGTCCCTAGCTTAAGGGTTTTTTCATTTTCCATGAAATGTTGGGTTAAAGTTTATTAATAAATTAACCATTAAAGCTGTTATTTTAAAGAAAAATGCTTTAAACCTAAATTCTTTAAAAAAATGTAATACGTCAACCATTCAAATCTCTATTTGAACCATTATTTCATTTTCTATGAAATTTTGGTAAAATAACAAAAGATTCATTATTAAAAAGGAACTATTCAACCTAAAACCTGTTATTTTATTTTCCGTGATATTTTATGTTAAAAGTGATAAATTTACTAACCATGAATTAATGTTATTTTAAAAAAAATTGCTTTAAGTTTAAATTCTTTTAAAAAATGGAATTTTCAACCAGAAAAAACTTAATTTAACTGTTATTTCTTTTTCGATGAAAGTTTTGTTTGAAAGCAATACATTCATCAACCATGAAAAACTGTTATTTTTAAGAAAATTGCTTTAAACCTTAATTCTTTTAAAAAAATGGAACTCTTCAATCTTTAAAGTTTAAATTTTAACCGTAATTTTATATCCATGAAATTTTGCTTAAAAAACAATAAATTCGTAAACATGAAAAAAAGTAATTTTAAAGAAATATGCTTTAAACTTAATTTTTTTTAAATTGGAATTTTTCAATCGTTAAAATCTTTCTTTTAACCGTAATTTTATTTTCCATGAAATTTTTGTATGTAAAGAAAATTGCTTTTTACTTAAATTCTTTTAAAAAATGGAATTCTTCAACAATTATAATCTTTATTTTAACGTTTATTTCATTTTCTATGAAACTTTGGTTACAAAGCAATAAACTCATAGCATAACAAATTTAAATTGCCTAAAAACTAAATTGTTTAAAAAATGGAATTATTCAACCATTAAAATCAATAGTTTACCCGTTTTTTTTCATTTTCCATGAAATGTTGGGTTGAAGGTTATTAATTTATAAACCATTACAAACTGTTGGTTTAAAGAAAAAAGCTTTAAACCTAAACTCTTTTAAAAATTAAATTCTTTAACCATTCAAATCTTTATTTTAACCGTTATTTCATTTTCTATGAAATTTTGGTAAAATTACAAACAATTCATTATAAAAAAGGAACTATTCAACCTAAAAACCTGTTATTTCATTTTCCGTGATATTTTGGGTTAAGAGGGATAAATTTAGTAACCATGTTTTGATAGCTGATTGGAAGCCTGTTACTTTCTACCGCGGAGTTCGGAATCTCCACCTATCACTGTTGGAATGGAAAAATGGATGAAGGGGAAAAAATGGGATGTCCACCGAAAACAAGATGAAACCCTACCTTGCTGGTGACGTCCTGGGTCCCACACTTCATGCACTCAAGATAACTCGCGGTGGAAAGCACGTATTTTGCGCGGATCCGGGTTTTGACTATAAGCGACGAGACCAAGTATTTGGGCTGCCAGTCCGCGCGGTGTTGAAATTGAACTGATTTCACGGTTAGGAGTCAAATTTGAACCGGTGACAATAGCAAGATGGATGTAACAGGATAGGTAGGTAAGACGGGAGGGATAGATGGGAGTAGGTACAGATTTGCCCGAACATATACCGCCCGCCAAAAATACCATTTTTCCAACACCCATCGAAACTGGCCAAGAAACCTACTCCTAACACGTGAAAGAATATGAAAAGAAACCTATTCCTAACATTTAATCTATTCCTTACAAACTAGGTGCACGTGAAACTAAAGACTATACGTGCAGAATGTAATGAAAAAATAATAACTCGAAAAACATAACTAAAACAAAAGATAGCTGAATCGCAATCAATGCGAAACCATTGAAGGCATAAAAACAAAACAAAACAAAAAATATATGAACCTATTCCAATATTCATAAAAAAGAAAAAAAAAAAACGTTGCTATCTTATTCTACAGGTAAAAGACAAAGCTTTGCCACAGGCCGTAGATATATACCATCGCTGGTTTGTACTGAGGCTAATCTTACGACCCCGTCAGAGCCCGGTTTCACCTCCCTTATCCTGCCGAGCGGCCATTTCAATGGAGGACTCCTAGTATCTTTGATGACCACTAGGTCATTTACTTGAAGGTTACGGGTAGCCTTATACCATTTGACTCGATTTTGTAACGCTTGTAAATATTCTGTATTCCAGCGCTGCCAAAAATGTTGTGTCATTTTCTTTAAATGTTCCCACCGATTGAGACGATTTATCTTAACCTCTGAATAGTTATATTCTGGAATCGAAATTAACGGTTCTCCAATTAAAAAGTGACCTGGAGTAAGGGCCTGAATGTCCTCAGGGTCTGAGGTTAGAGGACAGAGGGGACGAGAATTTAGTATGGCTTCTATTTTATGTAATATAGTTGTAAATTCCTCAAACGTCAATGAAGTGTCCCCTATTACTCGTTTTAAATGATTTTTAACGACTCGAATGTTCCCTTCCCATAGTCCTCCGAAGTGAGGACTGGAGGGAGGGTTGAAGTTCCACACTATTCCCTTTTCTGAACATGTACGCATGACTTGTTCATCATTACGACAACTATTTAAAAAATTTTGTGTTCCAATCAAGTGGCGTTTCGCCCCAACAAAGTTCGTACCGCAATCCGAATAAATGGCCTGACAAATACCCCGTCGTGAAACAAACCTATCGAGGGTAGCGATGAAAGCGTCAGACGAGAGATCTGAGAGAACCTCGAGATGAATCGCCTTCGTTGCCATGCAGACAAAAATTGCAAAGTAAGCCTTGTATGTCTTAGAACCCCTGCGTTTTCCTTCCTTTAAGACGTATGGGCCGGCCAAATCCACCCCCACCCGATTGAATACGCGGTTCGGTGTGACACGCGCTTCTGGCAGACTGGCCATGAGAGGATTTTGCGGGGACGCTCGCAATCTCGCGCATCTCACACATTTGGACACCATTTTCTTGATTTTATTACGTGCCGACACAATCCAATAATTTTGCTGAATCAGGAATTGCAAAGTTCGTGAACCAGCGTGTAGATAGGCCTTATGGTAATAAGATATTAACAGTTCCGCAATCTTACTGTTTTTTGCCAAGATTATTGGGAACTTAGTATTATATTTTAAATGAGAGTTGCGGAGCCGCCCGCCAACGCGAAGTATGTTTTCGTGGTCAATAAACACATTTAATTTTTGAAATGCCACTGAGTTGACCGCATCATTTTGCAGCATTCTGAATTCCTCGGGAAAATGAAACTGCTGATCGCATTTTACTATTAAGGTGACCGCGCGATTTATTTCTGCGCCGGTCAGAATTCCAGATCTACGAGCATCCTTGGTCCGTTGCTGCGTATTGTAAATAAACCTAAGCGACCAAGCGACCACATTCCGAAGACGGTTCCAAGAAGAAAATCGGAAAAATTGTAGGCCCTCATAGTAATCAAGCGGCCTGTTAACTGTTGAGACGTGGGATTTTACTTCCGGTAGCTCTTCATTTAATTTTTCCGGTAAAGACAATGGCCACTTCTGACTTGGCTGAGCCAACCAAGGAGGCCCTTGAAACCACAATTTGTTGTCTATTATTTGCGATGGACATAAACCGCGAGAAGCAAAATCGGCTGGATTTTCCTTTGACGCAACGTGGTACCACTTTGCGTCCTCGATTTCATCAATAATTTTGATAACACGGTTCGCGACAAAAGTTTTCAAAGTATGAGGGGGTGTCTTGATCCATGATAAAACTATGGTGGAGTCGGAAAACAATATTATTTCTGTAATTTTCACGAGAGTTTCTATAGACGACTTCGTCATTTTTACAAGCTTTGAAAGTAGGTAAGCTCCCATAAGCTCGAGACGTGGTATTGATAATATTTTCAGCGGTGCAACTTTAGATTTACTCGTAAGTAATGTGACTTGAGGCTGTGCTTCGTTCGTAACCAAATATATACAAGCCGCGTAACCTAATTCACTCGCATCTGAAAATCCTACTAAAGTACAATTTGAGTTTTTTATTGTACTGCAATGTCTCGGTATTTGTAAATAACATAACCTAGGTAATTCATCCAAGAAATTTTCCCATAAATTAACAATTTTTTCCGGGAGGGAGTCATCCCAACCTAACTTTAATTTCCATAGTTCCTGTAGAAGACATTTCACCTTAAAAACAACAGGTGTTATTAATCCAATGGGATCGAAAATACGTGCAACACAGCTCAGTATCGCACGTTTTGTAAAAACCTTTTCTTTTTCTTCTACCGAGTACGAAAATGTATCCTTATCAGGATTCCAAATTAAACCTAAAATTTTCAACGAGAAAGATGTTCCATCATCAAATGCAACTTTACCACCCGTGTGGCTCCGGTGCTCAATTGGAATGTTATTTAAAACTGACTGCGAATTTGTCATCCATTTTCTCAATTGAAAGCCTCCTTTTGTAAGGAGTTCTTTTAGCTCCGTCTGCAGCTGAGCGGCGCTTTCCGGTTCCCATTCACCGGTAACGATGTCGTCCACGTATGTGTCCGACAACAGTGCTTTAGAAGCCTTTAGAAATCGAGTACCTTCATCCTTCACCAGTTCATGTAAAGTTCTTATGGCCAAATAGGGCGAAGAAGTCACCCCGAATGTGACAGTACCAAGTATATATTGCCCTACCGGCTGTAACGGTGAAGATCGCCAGAGAATCCTTTGAAAATTTGTATCTTCTTCTCTCAACCGAATTTGTAGAAACATTTTTTGTATATCCGTAGTGAGTACTATCGGGTATACACGGAATTTTAAAAGTATGTGACTTATTTCATTTTGTAATTTTGGACCCGAATATAAACAATCGTTCAGCGAAATTTGTTTATCAGATTTACATGAGGCGTCAAAGACCACCCGAATTTTAATATCATTTCCTATTTTTTGAACAACCGCATGATGTGGAATGTAATAAGTATTCGGTATCTCAGTCGATGGAGAAACTCTTGTCATGAAGCCTTGCTGTAAGAAATCATCCATATATTTACAGTAATGGGCTGCCAATGTTGGATTTAATGACAAGCGTTTTTCAAGATTATAAAATCTCTTAAGGGCGATATCATATGTACTTCCGATATCCACATGATCTCTGTTCTTGAAAGGTAGTGCCACGATATACCTGCCGCACTCTTCCCGGTTGACTGTTGATTGAAATATGGTTTCGCATTCATTATCGTCCTTATTCTGAATAATTTCGTTAGAAACCTCTTCAATTTCCCAGAAACGACTTACCGCGTAATTTAAGTCACTATTTTCAACTGCAGTCAACGCTGACGTCATAACGGGTTGTACGGAATTATAACCTTGTATACATGATCCCATAACTATGTATCCGAATATTGTATTAACAGCTATTAAATCACGGTTTGAAATATAACCTTGCCTCCATATTTTTGCAATCAAGTCAGACCCCAATAGGAAATCTATCTCTCCCGGATTTCTAAATTCTGGATCTGCAAGATTTAGACCTTTAAATTCTTCAGACGTATCTTGAAAGTTTATATAAGGGAGTTTTGACGTAACATTGGAGATTATTACTGCCTGCCCTGCAACCCAAGAGCTGTTTTGCAAGGAAAATATTTTACAATTAACTAAACCTTGCACATTACTAACTGTTGCGTTATTAATTCCCCGTATATTACCGTTCCATGTTTTCTTTTTTAAGCCCAATATATTAAATAATCTTTCCGAAATGAACGAAATCTCGCTTCCCGTATCGATTAACATCCTAGCACTATGTTTACGTCCTGAATTATCAAGGAATTCTGCTAGCGCGGTAGGCAATATAGAACGCTTACTCAATCCAAACACTACGTTGCATATTACTGGGTTATCACTTTCAGTACCACGGTCGTTTGGCGAAGGAGATCTTTCATCAGTATGGAGTAGCGTATTGTGCGTTCGCTTGCACCGTTTGCATCGAACGTTTGCTTTGAACGGCAATTTTTAATAAGGTGCGAATTTAAACAGTTGAAACATAACCTCTCCTTTTTTACGAAGTCCCTCCTACTGTCTACATTTAGTGATAGAAAGTCTTGACATTTTGTCAAGTGATTGCACATTATACAAGTAATTTTCTTGACATTATGCCCGTTTGAACTCGCATTTGAAAATAATACCCGCTTAGGAATCTTTTTTTCTTTAATATCTGATAACATATTTATACGGTTTTGAGTTGCTAAAAATTCTATTAATTTTCCAGTATCCGGTATTTCATCTTTTTTAACAAGAGATTCAAAAGACCGACGCGTTTTTAAATCTATTTTTTGCAGAACCATATGACAAACGAATTCTTCAAATAATTTTCCTCGGTTTAAATCGCGAAGCCCCGAGAGATTTTCACGCAAGACATTCAAAATCTCTTCATTATTAGCAAAATTACAATTTAAAATCGAGTTGGCATAATATATAAATAATGCTCTAGATTCAGAATAATGACTCCACAGTGTTTCCCATGCTAATTCATAATTTTCTTGAATCAATGGAATAGTCTTAACCAATGACAAAGCTGTTCCCTTCAAAGAGGTCAATAAATAATGAAATTTTTCAATGTCACTCAAAATAGTGCTGTCATGAACAAGGCTCCTGAATAAATTAAAATATTGAGGCCACTCTCCGATATTTCCACTAAATATAGGAATTTTTATTTCCGGAGCTAGTAAGCTGCGACCGGGCGGCCCAGAGCGTTGTACTTCTCCGCCTGACACGTCATGACGATTATTCTGACTCATTTCTAAGGCATCACGTGCCGATGTAACTTCAAAGAACAATTCCTCAAATACACGCGAAACCTCCAATATATCATTTTTCGACTCAAACTCGGGAAGTGAAACCAGATCTGACAGCTCACATTGAATACTTTGAAATTCGTCATATGTGGACTCTAATTTATCCATTCGGGATCTGAATTGACATAGCTTAGTCTTTTGTTCTAAATCTTTAATGAGATCATATGCGACCTGCACTCTCCCAAAGAGCCTTTGCCGTTTTAATTTTAACGAACCAATTTTGGTTGCAACTTTATCCATTTTGAAATGTATTAAATACGTAAATTAACAATTATAATAGTAGGTATCTACTTGTAACAAATAAAGTATTCTATTTGCCCCAATATTATCTACCTACCAGCTGAACTGATAAGCCGTATCTACCGAAACTACCTACTATTGATAATCGTCTTGTAATGAAACTAGTTTGAGTACAATTTCTAATCATGTAAATTAACTAATCTGTAAAGAATGTACATCCGGCGAAGGACCAATGTTTAGATAGCTGATTGGAAGCCTGTTACTTTCTACCGCGGAGTTCGGAATCTCCACCTATCACTGTTGGAATGGAAAAATGGATGAAGGGGAAAAAATGGGATGTCCACCGAAAACAAGATGAAACCCTACCTTGCTGGTGACGTCCTGGGTCCCACACTTCATGCACTCAAGATAACTCGCGGTGGAAAGCACGTATTTTGCGCGGATCCGGGTTTTGACTATAAGCGACGAGACCAAGTATTTGGGCTGCCAGTCCGCGCGGTGTTGAAATTGTACTGATTTCACGGTTAGGAGTCAAACTTGAACCGGTGACAATAGCAAGATGGATGTAACAGGATAGGTAGGTAAGACGGGAGGGATAGATGGGAGTAGGTACAGATTTGCCCGAACAAACCATGTTAATGTTATTTTTTTTTTAAATTGCTTTAAAGTTAAATTCTTTTAAAAAATTGAATTTTTAACCAGAATAATCCATAATTCAACCATTATTTCATTTTCGATGAAAGTTTTGTTTGAAAGCAATAAATTCATCAATCATGAAAAACTGTTGTTTTAAAGAAAATTGCTTTGAACTTAAATTCTTTTAAAAAAATGGAACTCTTCAATCATAAAAATTTATGTTTCAACCGTTATTTCATTATTCATGAAATTTTTGTTAAAAACATTAAATTCATAAAAATGAAAAAATGCTTCAAACTTTAATTTTTTTTAAATTGGAATTTTTCAACCGTTAAAATCTTTCTTTGAATTGTTATTTCATTTACCATGAAATTTTTGTTTGAAAGCAATAAAGTCATTGATCATGAATATCATTCATAAAGAATATCATTCATATCATCCAGATCATCATACCTTACCCGTTTTTTAATTTTCCATGAAATGTTGGGTTAAAGATTATTAATTTATAAGCCATTAAAAACTGTTATTTTATAGAAAAATGCTATGAACCATAATTCTTTTAAATAATGGAATTCTTTAACCATTCAAATCTTTATTTTGACCGTTATTTGATTTTCGTAAGCTTGAGTTGTTGGGCAATAAATTCATTATCCATAAAAGAAAAATTATTTTGAAAAAAAAAATTCTTTTAACACCAAAATTTTTCTTTTAACCGTAATTTAATTCATCTTGAAATTTTGATTTTTTAAAAGCAAAAGACATTCTACCTTGATCAATATCTAAATGGCATTCAAAGACAGATTATTTTGAAAAAATACCTTATTTACATCAAACATCAATTTTAAAACAGTTATTACATTTTTCCAGGAATTTTTGTTTAAAAGCAATAAATAATTCCCCTTCATAAACTTTTAATTTAAAGAAAATTGCTTCAAACCTTAATTCTTTTAAAAAACGGAATTCTTCAACAATAAAAATGTATATTTACACCATTTTTTCATTTTCCATGAAATTTTGGTTCGAAACAATAAATTCATTTACCATGAAAAACTGTTCTTTTAAAGAAAAATGCTAAAAATCAAAATTCTTTTAAAAAATGTAATTCTTCAACCAGAAAAATCCATAATTTGACCGTAATCTCATTTTTCCATGAAATTTTAGTTTGAAAGCAATAAATTCAATTACCATGAAAACTGATCTTTTAAAGAAAATTGCTTTTAATCTAAATTCATTAAAAAAATGAAATTCTTCAACCATAAAAATCCATAATAAAACCGTTATTTCATTTTCCATGAAATTATGGGTTATGGATAATAAATTCATTCACCATAAAAAATTGTAATTATAAAGAAATTGCTTTAAACTTAAATTCTTCTAAATTTGAAATTCTTCAACCATAAAATTCTATCTTTAAACCGTAATTTCATTTTCTATGAAACTTTGTTTTTATGGCAGTAAATTCATTATTCATGGAAAAAAAATTCTTTTACCACAAAAATCTTTCTTTAAACCGTTTTTTATACAACGAAAAGTTTTGGTTTTTTAAAAGCAAAAGATATTTTTCCTTGATCAACATCTAAATGGCGTTCAAAGACAGAATTATTTAAAAAAATAAATTAACAGGAAACATCTATCTTTAAGCCGTTATTTAATTTTTCCAGGAATTAAGTTTTGAAAGCAATAAATAATTCCACTTAAAAACTGTTATTTTAAAGAAAATTGCTTAATCCAAAATTCTTATTAAAAACGGAATTTTCAACCATAAAAATCTATATTTTAACCGTAATTTCATTCACCATGAAATTTTGTGTTTAGCAATAAATTCATTTACCATGTAAAACGGTTCTCCAAAAGAAAATTTGCTTTAATAAAAATAAAAAAATTGACGGTTAATTTACAAACCATGTTGAAATTTAAAAAAAAATCCTTTTTACACGACCCACTGTAACGAAAAGAAAATTTAATTACAAAATTTAAAAAATATATTTGGTCGCAAGAATTTAAAAAATTGCAAGAAAACACTGTCTTCCTTGATAAATATTTAAACCGCATTAAAAGAGAAAATTCCCTTAAAATGAAAATTTCTTTTACCATAAAAAACTATCTTTCAATCAAAACATCATTCGCCTTGACATTTATTTTAAAGCAATTAATTCATTTACCATGAAAAACGGTTTTTAAAATGAAAATTGCTAAAACTATAAATTTTTTGACAGAAAATTTAATAACCGTATAATAAAATTTTTAAAAGGAAATTCTTTTGCCATAAAAACTCAATTTTGTTCAGAAATTTAAATCACTACGAAATTTCTTTTTAAAGCAATAAATTCATTAAACATAAAACACGGTTTTAAAAAAGAATAAATTCATTTACCGTGAAAAACGGATTAATAAAGAAAATTGCTTTAAGATAAAATTTTTGACCAAAATTGTTCTAAAATCTAGATAAAATAATCTTTCCGATGTGTTTATTAGAAAACAACATTTTTGTATATAAATATTAAAATTTTGATATTGAAAATGTAAATTGGCTTAAAAATATGTTCTTAGGGATTCCTCAAAAAAGTACGTACAATAAAATAAACTGAAAATTTAAAAAACATATTCCTTTTTTTAAGAAAATTTGTAATAAATTTGTCACCTCACTTGGTTAAAAGAGAAAATTCCCTTAAAATAAAAATATGTTTTACCTTAAAAAACTCTTTTAATCAAAACATCATTCGCCATGATATTTTGTTTTAAAGCAATTAATTCATTTACCACTAAAAACGGGTTTTAAATGAAAATTTTTAAAACTATAAATTTTTTGACAGAAAATTTAATAACCGTATTATAAAATTTTTATAAGGAAATTTTTTTGCCATAAAAACTCAATTTTGTTCAGAAATTTCAACCACTACGAAATTTCTATTTAAAGCAATAAATTCGTAAAACATAAAAAACGGGTTTTAAAAAGAATAAATTCATTTACCCTGAAAAACGGTTTTACAAAGAAAATTTTTGACAATGAAAAAAATAAAAAGTTATTTCATTATAAAATTCATAAAAATTCACAATTTAACCGTTATTTCATTTTTTTAAATTGCTTTTAACTTAAAAACATTAAAAAATGGAATTTTCAACCAGAAAAATCCATAATTTAACCGTGATTTCATTTTCGATGTAATTTTTGTTTGAAAGCAATAAATTCATCAACCATGAAAAACTGTTATTTTAAAGAAAATTGATTCGAACCTAAATTCTTTTAAAAAAATGGAACTCTTCAATTATAAAAGTTTAAATTTGAACCGTTATTTTATATCGATGAAATTTTGGTTAAAAAACAATAAATTCATAAACATGAAAAAATGTTTTTTTAAAGAAAATTGCTTTAAACTTAAATTGTTTTAAAATTGGAAATTTTAACCGTTAAAAACTTTCTTTTAACCGTAATACCATTTTTGAAAAATGGAACTCTTCAATCATAAAAGTTTAAATTTGAACGGTAATTTTATATCGATGAAATTTTGGTTTAAAAACAATAAATTCATAAACATGAAAAAATGTTATTTTAAAGAAAATGGATTAAAATTAAAAAATTTTAAAAATTGGAATTTTTAAAGGCTAAAATCATTCTTTTAACCGTTATTTCATTTTCCATGAAATTTTAGTTTTTAAAGAAAATTGCTTTAAACTTGAATTTTAAAAAAAATGGAATTCTTCAACAATAAAAATCTATATTTGAACCGAAATATCATTTTCTATGAATTTTTGGTTTCAAAGCAATAAATTCATTTAGCATGAAAAAAATTTTTTTTTACGAAAATTGCTTTAAAACTAAATTGTTTAAAAAATGGAATTATTCAACCATTAATATCAATAGTTTACCCATTTTTTCATGTTCCACGAAATGTTGGGTTGAAGGTAATTAATTTATTAACCATTACAAACTGTTGTTTTAAAGAAAAATGCTTTAAACCGAAATTCTTTTAAAAATGTAATTCTTCAACCATTCAAAATTTTATTTTAACCGTAATTTCATTTTCCATGGAATTTTGGTAAAATTACAAAAAATTCATTTTAAAAATGGAAATATTAAACCATAAAAAATTTTTATTTCATTTTCTGTGATATTTTGGGTTAAGGGGGATAAATTTATTAAACATGGTTTAATGTTATTTTTTAAAAAAAAGCTTTAAACTTTAATTCTTTTAAAAAATGGAATTTAAACTGGAAAAATCCATAATTCAACCGTTATTTCATTTTCGATGAAAATTTTGTGTGAAAGGAATAAATTCATCAACCAGGAAAACTGTTATTTTAAAGAAAATTGCTTTGAACTTAAATTCTTTAAAAAAAATGGAACTCTTCAATCATAAAAATTTAAATTTCAACCGTTATTTCATTATTCATGAAATTTTGGTTAAAAACAATAAATTCATAAAAATGAAAAAATGCAATTTTTATAAAAATTGCTCTTAACTTAAATTTTTTTTTAATTGGAATATTTCAACCAAATATTTCATTTTCCATGAAATTTTTGTTTGAAAGCAATGAATTCATTGATCATGAAAAACTGTTATTTCAAAGAAAATTGCTTCAAAGTTAAATTCTTTTAAAAAATGGAATTCTTCAACCAGGAAAATCTATAATATAAGCGTTATATCATTTTCAATGAATTTTGGGTAACAGTTAATAAATTCATTAACCATGAATTATTGTTTACATACATTAACATGTTTTATTAAAGAAAATTGCTTTTAACTTAAATTCTTTTAAAAAATTGAATTTTTCAACAACAAAAATCTTTATTTTATCCGTTATTTCATTTTCCATGAAATTTTTGTTTAAAAGCAATAAATTCATTGACCATGAAAATTTGTTTTTTCAATGAAAATTGCTTTTAATTTTAATTCTTTTAAAAAATGGAATTCTTCAACCTGGTAAATCCATAATATAAGCGTTATTTCATTTTCAATGAATTTTGGGTTGCAGTTAATAAATTCATAAACCATTAATAAATGTTATATCAAGTAAATTGCTTTTAACTTAAATTCTTTAAAAAATGGTATTTTTCAACAAAAAATCTTTATTTCAACCGTAATTTCATTTTTCATAAAATTTTGGTTTCAAAGCGATAGATTCATTTAGCATAGAAAAATTAAATTGCTTTAAAACTAAATTCTTTGAAAAATGGAATTATTCAACCATTAAAATCCGTAGTTTACCGGTTTTTTCATTTTCCATGAAATGTTGGGTTGAAGGTTATTAATTTATTAACCATTTAAAACTGTTATTTTTAAGAAAAATGCCATATAAACCTAATTTTATTTAAAAAATGGAATTCTTTAACGATTCAAATCTTTATTTTAACCGTTATTTCACTTTCCATGTAATTTTGTTAAAATAACAAAAAATTCACTATTAAAATGGAATTCTTCAACCATAAAAATCTGTTATTTCATTTTCCGTGATATTTAGGGTTAAAAATGATAAATTTACTAACCATGAATTAATGTTATTTTTAAAAAAATTGCTTTAAACTTAAATTCTTTTAAAAAATGGAATTTTCAACCAGAAAATCCATAATTTAACTGTTATTTCTTTTTCGATGAAAGTTTTGTTTGAAAGCAATTAATTCATCAACCATTAAAACTGTTATTTTAAAGAAAATTGCTTTGAAACTAAATTCTTTCAAAAAAAATTGAACTCTTCAATCATAAAAAAATATATTTTAACCGTGATTTCATTATTTATGAAATTTTGGTTAAAAACAATAAATTCATTAAAACGATATGATGCAATTTAAAAAAAAATTGCTTGAAACTTAATTTTTTTTTAAATTGGAGTTTTTCAACTTTTAAAATAAAGATATAAACAGTTTTTTCATTTTCCATGAAATTTTTGTTTAAAGGCAATAAATTCATTGACCATTAAAAGTTGTTATTTCAAAGAAAATTGCTTTAAATTTAAATTCTTTTAAAAAATGGAATTTTCAACCAGCAAAATCCATAATATAAGCGTTATTTCATTTTCAATGAATTTTGGGTTACAGTCAATAAATTCATTAACCATTAAAATAAATGTTATATTAAAGAAAATTGCTTTTAACTTAAATTCTTTTAAAAAATGGAATTTTTCAAAAACAACAATCTTTATTTTAACCGTTATTTCATTTTCCATGAAATTTTTGTTTAAAAGCAATAAATTCATTCACCATGAAAAATTGTTTTTTCAATGAAAATTGCTTTTAATTTTAATTCTTTTAAAAAATGGAATTCTTCAACCTGGTAAATCCATAAAATAAGCGTTATTTCATTTTCAATGAATTTCGGGTTATAGTTAATAAATTCACTAACCATAAATAAATGTTATATTTAAGTAAATTGCTTTTAACTTAAGTTCTTTTAAAAAATGGTATTTTTCAACAAAAAATCTTTATTTTAACCGTAATTTCATTTTTATAAAATTTTGGTTTCAAAGCGATAAATTCATTCAGCATAAAAAAATTAAATTGCCTTAAAACTAAATACTTTAAAAAATGGAATTATTCAACCATAAAAAAACCATAGCTTAACGGTTTTTTCATTTTCCATGAAATGTTGTGTTGAGGGTTATTTATTTATCAACCATTAAAAGCTATTATTTTAAAGAAAAATGCTTTGAACCTAAATTCATTTAAAAAATGGAATACTTTAACCATTCAAATCTTTATTTTAACCGTTATTTCATTTTCCATGAAATTTTGAAAAATCAATAATTTAACGGTTATTTCATTTTCGATGAAAGTTTTGTTTGAATGCAATAAATTCATCAACCATTGTTATTTCAAAGAAAATTGCTTTTAATTTAAATTCTTTTATTAAATGGAATTCTTCAACCAAGAAAATCCATAATATAAGGGTTTTTTCATTTTCAATGAATTTTGGGTAACAGTAAATAAATTCACTAGCCATCAATAAATGTTACATTAAAGAAAATTGCTTTTAACTTAAGTTCTTTAAAAAAATGCAGTTTTTCAACAATAAAAATCTTTATTTTAACCGTAATTTCATTTTTTATGAAATTTTGGTTTCAAAGCGGTAAATTCATTTTGCATAGAAAAATTAAATTGCTTTAAAACTAAATTCATTGAAAAACGGAGTTATTCAACCATTAAAATTCTTTTTTTAATCCGTTTTTTTCATTTTCCATGGAATGTTGGGTTGAAGGTAATTAATATATTTACCATTTAAAATTGTTAGTCTTAAGAAAAATGCTATAAACCTAAATTTATTTAAAAAACGGAATTCTTCAACGATTCAAATCTTTATTTTAAGCGTTATGTAATTTTTATGAAATTTTGTTCAAATTACACAAAATTCATTATTAAAATGGAATTCTTTAACCATGAAAATCTATTTTTTAACCGTTTTTTCATTTTCTATGAAATTTTGGTTTAAAAGCAATAAATTTGTTTAGCATGAAAAACTGTTATTTTAAAGAAAAATGCTTAAAACCATAATTCTCTTAAAAGATGTAATTCTTCAACCATAAAAATCCATAATTAAACCGTTATTTCATTGTCGATTTCATTTTTTGTTTGAAAGCAATAAATTCATCAACCATGAAAAACTGTTATTTTAAAGAAAATTGTTTAAAACTTAAATTCTTTTAAAAAAATGGAACTCTTCAATCATATATTTTTTTTTTCAACCGTAATTTCATTATTCATGAAATTTTGGTTAAAAACAATAAATTCATAAAATTGAATAAATGCAATTTAAAAAAAAATTGCTTTAAACTTAATTTTTTTTTAAATTGAAATATTTCAACCGTTAAAATCTTTCTTTTAACCGTTATTTCATTTTCCATGAAATTTTTGTTTGAAAGAAATAAATTCATTGATCATGAAAAACTGTTATTTCAATGAAAATTGCTTCAAAGTTAAATTCTTTTAAAAAATGGATATTTTCAACCAGGAAAATCTATAATATTAGCGTTATATCATTTTCAATGAATTTTGGGTAACAGTTAATAAATTCATTAACCATGAATTATTGTTTACATACATTAACATGTTTTATTAAAGAAAATTGCTTTTAACTTAAATTCTTTTAAAAAATTGAATTTTTCAACAACAAAAATCTTTATTTTAACCGTTATTTCATTTTCCATGAAATTTTTGTTTAAAAGCAATAAATTCATTGACCATGAAAATTTGTTTTTTCAATGAAAATTGCTTTAAATTTTAATTCTTTTAAAAAATTGAATTCTTCAACCTGGTAAATCCATAATATAAGCGTTATTTCATTTTCAATGAATTTTGGGTTGCAGTTAATTAATTCATAAACCATTAATAAATGTTATATTAAAGTAAATTGCTTTAAACTTAAATTCTTTTAAAAAATGGTATTTTTCAACAAAAAATCTTTATTTCAACCGTAATTTCATTTTTCATAAAATTTTGGTTTCAAAGCGATAGATTCATTTAGCATAGAAAAATTAAATTGCTTTTAAACTAAATACTTTGAAAAATGGAATTATTCAACCATAAAAAAACCATAGCTTAACGGTTTTTTCATTTTTCATGAAATGTTGTGTTGAGGGTTATTTATTTATTAACCATTAAAAGCTATTATTTTAAAGAAAAATGCATTGAACCTAAATTCATTTAAAAAATGTAATACTTTAACCATTCAAATCTTTATTTTAACCGTTATTTCATTTTCCATGAAATTTTGAAAAATCAATAATTTAACGGTTATTTCATTTTCGATGAAAGTTTTGTTTGAATGCAATAAATTCATCAACCATGAAAAACTGTTATTTCAAAAAAAATTGCTTTAAATTTAAATTCTTTTATTAAATGGAATTCTTCAACCAAGAAAATCCATAATATAAGGGTTTTTTCATTTTCAATGAATTTTGGGTAACAGTAAATAAATTCACTAACCATCAATAAATGTTACATTAAAGAAAATTGCTTTTAACTTAAGTTCTTTAAAAAAATGGAGTTTTTCAACAATACAAATCTTTATTTTAACCGTAATTTCATTTTTTATGAAATTTTGGTTTCAAAGCGGTAAATTCATTTTGCATTGAAAAATTAAATTGCTTTAAAACTAAATTCATTGAAAAACGGAGTTATTCAACCATTAAAATTCTTTTTTTAATCCGTTTTTTTCATTTTCCATGGAATGTTGGGTTGAAGGTAATTAATATATTTACCATTTAAAATTGTTAGTTTTAAGAAAAATGCTATAAACCTAAATTTATTTAAAAAATGGATCTCTTCAACGATTCAAATCTTTATTTTAAGCGTTATTTAATTTTTATGAAATTTTGTTCAAATTACAAAAAATTCATTATTAAAATGGAATTCTTTAACCATGAAAATCTATATTTTAACCGTTTTTTCATTTTCCATGAAATTTTCGTTAAAAAGCAATAAATTTGTTTAGCATGAAAAACTGTTATTTAAAGAAAAATGCTTAAAACCATAATTCTCTTAAAAGATGTAATTCTTCAACCATAAAAATCCATAATTAAACCGTTATTTCATTTTCGATTTCATTTTTTGTTTGAAAGCAATAAAATCATCAACCATGAAAAACTGTTATTTTAAAGAAAATTGTTTAAAACTTAAATTCGTTTAAAAAATGGAACTCTTCAATCATAATTTTTTTTTTTCAACCGTAATTTCATTATTCATGAAATTTTGGTTAAAAACAATAAATTCATAAAAATGAAAAAATGCAATTTAAAAAAAAATTGCTTTAAATTTTTTTCTTAATTGGAATTTTTCAACGGTTAAAATCTTTATTTTTACCGTTATTTCATTATTCATGAAATTTTTGTTTAAAAGCAATAAATTCATTCACCTTGAAAAATTGTTTTTTCAATGAAAATTGCTTTTAATTTTAATTCTTTTAAAAAATGGAATTCTTCAACCTGGTAAATCCATAAAATAAGCGTTTTTTTCATTATCAATGAATTTTGGGTAACAGTTAATAAATTCGATAACCATCAATATATGTAATATTAAAGAAAATTGCTTAAAACTTAAATTCTTTAAAAAAAAAATTTAATTTTTCAACAATAAAAATCGTTCTTTTAACCGTTATTTCAGATTCCATGAAATTTCGGGTAAAAAGCAATAAATGTGTTAAGCGTGAAAAACTGTTATTTTAAAGAAAAATGCTTAAAACCATAATTCTCTTAAAAGATGTAATTCTTCAACCATAAAAATCCATAATTAAACCGTTATTTCATTTTCGATGAAAGTTTTGTTTGAAAGCAATAAATTCATCAACCATGAAAAAACACAATTTTAAAGAAAATTGTTTAGAACTTAAATTCTTTTAAAAAAATGGAACTCTTCAATCATAAAATTTTTATTTCAACCGTATTTTCATTATTCATGAAATTTTGGTTAAAAACTATAAATTCATAAAAATGAATAAATGCAATTTTAAAAAAAATTGCTTTAAACTTAAATTTTTTTAAATTGGAATTTTTCAACGTTTCAATCGTTCTTTTTACCGTTTTTTCATTGTCCATGAAATTTTCGTTTGAAAGTAATAAATTCATTGATCATAAAAAACTGTTATTTCAAAGAAAATAGCTTTAAATTTAAATTCTTTTTAAATATGGAATTCTTCAACCAAGAAAATCCAATATTTTTTTTTTTCTTAAAAAGAAAGACAAACATTCCCGGGTTACGAATAACCCAACAATGTTTGAAAATCTCCTACTACCACCACAGAAAGCCGAAAATGTTGCTTGTGTTGTGATGGAGGACTTAGCCAGCCGAGGAATCGAACACGGGACGCCCGGGTGAGACCCAAGCGCGATGCCCACTCAACCACTGACTGGTCAATGGTCAATAATATAAGCGTTTTTTCATTATCAATAATATTTGGTTAACAGTTAATAAATTCGATAACCATCAATAAATGTTATATTGAAGGAAATTACTTTTAACTTAAATTCTTTTAAAAAATGGAATTTTTCAACAATAAAAATCATTCTTTTAACCGTAATTTCATTTTCTATGAAATTTTGGTTTCAAAGCGATAAATTCATTAAGCATAGAAAAATTAAATTGCTTTAAAACTAAATTCATTGAAAAATGGAATTATTCAACCATTAAAATTCTTTTTTTATCCGTTTTTTCATATTCCATGGAATGTTTGGTTGAAGGTCATTAATATATTTACCATTTAAAATTGTTAGTTTTAAGAAAATTGCTATAAACCTAAATTTATATAAAAAATGGAATTCTTCAACGATCCAAATCTTTATTTTAACCGTTTTTTTATTTTCCATGAAATTTTGTTAAAATTACAAAAAAATCATTATTAAAATGGAATTCTTCAACCATAAAAATCTTTATTTTAACCGTTATTTCATTTTCCATGAAATTTTGGTTAAAAAGCAATAAATTTGTTAAGCATGAAAAACTGTTATTTTAAAAAAAATTGCTTTAAACTTAAATTATTTTAAAATTGGAATTTTTCAACGGTTAAAAATCGTTCTTTTAACGGTTATTTCATTGTCCATGAAATTTTTGTTTGAAAGCAATAAATTCATAAACATGAAAAAATGTAATTTAAAAAAAATGGCTTTAAGCTTAAAATTTTCTTAAAATTGGAATTTTTAACCTTAAAAATCTTTCTTTTAACCGTTATATCATTTACCATGAAATTTTTGTTTTTAAAGAAAATTGCTTTTAACTTGAATTCTTTTTAAAAATGGAATTCTTCAACAAAAAAAATCTATATTTGAACCGAAATTTCATTTTCTACGAAATTTTGGTTTCAAAGCAATAAATTCATTTAGCATGAAAAAAAAATTTTTTTTACGAAAATTGCTTTAAAAATAAATTCTTTAAAAAATGGAATTATTCAACCATAAAAAACCATAGCTTAACGGTTTTTTCATTTTCCATGAAATGTTGGGTTGAAGGTCATTAATATATTTACGATTTAAAATTGTAAGTTTTAAGAAAAATGCTATACACCTAAATTTATTTAAAAAATGGAATTCCTCAACGATTCAAATCTTTATTTAAACCGTTATTTCATTTTCCAAGAAATTTTGTTAAAATTACAAAATATTCATTATTAAAATGGAATTCTTCAACCATAAAAATCTATATTTTAACCGTTTTTTCATTTTCCATGAAATTTTGGTAAAAATGCAATAAATTTGTTAAGCATGAAAAACTGTTATTTTAAAGAAAAATGCTTAAAACCATTATTCTCTTAAAAGATGTAATTCTTCAACCTTAAAAATCCATAATTAAAACGTTATTTCATTTTCGATGAAAGTTTTGTTTGAAAGCAATAAATACATTTATGTAAAACGGTTCTAAAAACGAAAAATTGCTTTAATGAAAAAAAAAATTTGACGGTTAATTTACAAACCACGTTAAAATAAAAAAAAGCTTTTTCCACGACCCAGTTACGAAAGGAAAATTTAAAAAAATATATTTGGTCGCAAGAATTTAAAAAATTGCAAGAAACACGAGATAATTCCCTTAAAATAAATATTTCTTTTACCATAAAAAATCTTTTAATCAAAACATCATTCGACATGTCATTTTGTTTTTAGGCAATTAATTCATTAACCATGAAAACCGGGTTTTAAAATGAAAATGGCTAAAACTATAAATTTTTTGACGGAAAATTTAATAACATTTTTATAAAATTTTTAAAAGGAAAGTCTTTTACCATATAAACTCAATTTTGTTCAGAAATTTCAATCACTACGAAAATTCTTTTTAAAGCAATAAATTCATAAAAAAAAAAAAAACGTTTTTAAAAAGATAAATTCGTTTACCGTGAAAAAAGGTTTTACAAAGAAAGTTATTTTAAAGAAAACTGCTTCGAACCTTAATTCTTTAAAAAAAAATGGAAATCTTCAATCATAAAAGTAAAAATTTTAACCGTAATTTCATTATCCTTTAAATTTTGGTTAAGAACAATAAATTCATAAACATTAAAAACTGTAATTAAAAAAAAATTGCTTTAAGCTTAAAATTTTTTTAAAATTGGAATTTTTAACCTTTAAAATCTTTTAATCTTAAAAATTTTTGTTTTTTAAGAAAATTGCTTTTTACTTGAATTCTTTTTAAAAATGGAATTTTTCAACCAAAAAAATCTGTATTTGAACCGAAATTTCATTTTCTATGAAATTTTGGTTTCAAAGCAAGAAAATCCATAATATAAGCGTTTTTTCATTATCAATGAATTTTGGGTAACAGTTAATAAATTCGATAACCATCAATAAATGTAATATTGAAAAAAATTACTTTTAACTTAAATTCTTTTAAAAAATGGAATTTTTCAACAATAAAAATCGTTCTTTTAACCGTAATTTCATTTTCTATGAAATTTTGGTTTCAAAGCGATAAATTCATTAAGCATAGAAAAATTAAATTGCTTTAAAACAAAATTCATTGAAAAATGGAATTATTCAACCATTAAAATTCTTTTTTTATCCGTTTTTTCATTTTCCATAGAATGTTGGGTTGAAGGTTATTAATATATTTACCATTTAAAATTGTTAGTTTTAAGAAAAATGCTATAAACCTAAATTTATTTTTTTCGTTTAAAGTAATTTTTCGTTTTAACAACCGTTTTTCTTGGTTAATGAATTAATTGCTTTTAAACAAAATTTCACGGTTAATGAAATCACGGTAATAGAATTGTTTTTTATGGTTAATTCCTTTGAATAACAGTGTTACACGGATAAAAAATTACTTTTTTTATCCGTGTAACACTGGTTAGGTAAAGTAGGTAAGGACCCTGTATTTTCCAGGTATAACGGTTATCTTATAAATTACATAATTATTTCTAAGAATCAAAAATTTGAAATGATTGGTAAAAACCGTGTATTTTCCAGGTTTTTTTAGGAATCAGAAAACTGAATTTGTTTGTGAATGCACACTGAATTTCCATAGCAGTTAACTAAAAAAATACAGCACATTTTCGTAGAATCAGAAAACTGAATTTATTTGTGAATAAAACATGTATTTACAGGTATAACGGTAAACTTATAAAATACAGCACATTTTCCAAGAATCAGAAAACTGAATTTATTTGTGAAGAACCCCGATTTTCCAGGTTTAACAGAAAACTAATAAAATTCAGGACATTTTCCAAGAATCAGAAAACGAAATATATTTTTGAAAGTTCCCTGAATTTCCAAATATAACGGTCAACATACAAAAGCTAGCATATTGTCCAAAAATTAGATCTAAAAAAACTGAATTTATTTTTTAAAGAACCCTTAATTTCCAGGTTTAACGGTTGACTAATAAAATGCCGCACATTTTCCAAGAATAAGAATACAATTAGCACATTTTCCAAGAATCAGAAAACTGATTTTATTTTTCGAAAGTACCCTGTATTTTCCAAGTATAACGGTTAACTAAAAAAAAAAGGATTTTTTCTAAGAATCAAAAATTTAAAATGGATTGTAAAAGACCCTTTATTATCGAAGTTTTTCGGTTTAATTAAAAAAACATATTTTCCAAGAACCAGAAAACTGACGTTATTTGTGAAAGTACCCTGTCCTTTCCAGGAATATCGGTTTACTTTAAACGTAATTTGTTAATATCAAGCAAATTATCCAAGAATTAGAAAACTGAATTTGAGTGGGTAAGGACCCTGTAATTTTCGAGTATATCGGTTAACTTATACACTACAGCATATTTTCTAAAAATCAAAAGTTTGAAAAGATTTGTAAAATACCCTGTATTTTCCAGATTTTACGTTTAATTTAAAAAAATAAACATGTGTTCCAGGAATCTGAAAACTGAATTTATTTGTGAAAATACCCTGTATTTCCAGATTTAACGGTTATCAAATAAAAACGACAAGAATCAGAAAACAGATTTTTCGTTTGGTACCTGTATTTCCAGGATTAACGGTTAACCAATAAAAAACATCATATTTCTCAAGAATAAGAAAATCGAATGTATTTGTGAAAATACCCTGTCCTTTCCAGGATTAACGGTAAACTTTAACGGTAATTTCTCAAAATACAACATATTTTTCAAGAACCACTGACTTTATTTGAGAAAGTAGCCTGTTTTTTCCAGATTTAACGGATAACAAAAACCGTCATTGAAACCGTGAAAGTACTCTGTAATATCAAGGTTTAAAGGTTATCGGTACAAAACTGTTATCTTGTAAAATGCAGCACGTTTTCAAGTATCAGAAAACTGAATGTATTTGTGAAAGTACCCTGTTCTTTCCAGGATTAAGGGTAAACTTTAACCGAAATTTTTCAAAATACAACATATTTTTCAAGAACCAGAAAACTGACTTTATTTGTGAAAGTAGCCTGATTTTTCCAAATAAATAAATGCTATTACCGTAAAAAACTATATTTTTACCGTAAAAAAACTATGTTTTAACCGTAAAAAACTATCTTTTTACGGTAAAAAACTATGTTTTAACTGTAAAAAACAATCTTTTTACCGTAAAAAACTATGTTTTAACTGTAAAAAACTATATTTTTACCGTAAAAAACCTATGTTTAACCGTAAAAAACTATCTTTTTACCGTAAAAAACTATCTCTTTACCGTTATTACATTAACCGTGAATTTTTATTTAAAACAATAAATTCATTTACCATGAAAAAATGTTTTGAAAAAGAAAATTGCTTTTAACGAAATAATTATACAAAAAAAAAATTTAAAACCACATATTTAAAAACGAAATTATTTGTCCATGATGAACTGTTTGAAAAAAGGAAATTTATTTGCAAAGAAAAGCATATTTATGCACACATTTTAAAAATAGCAAAAAATCACGAATTTCCCGGTTGAATATCTGAAAGTATTCGAAGAAAAAAAAAAAAATTCTTTTAACGTAAAAACTATCTTTTTACCGTAAAAAACTTTCTTTTTACCGTAAAAAACTAACTTTTTACCGTAAAAAATTGTTTTTTACTGTAATTTCGTTAACCATGAATTTTTATTTAGCAATAAATTCATTTACCATGAAAAACGGTTTTGAAGAAGAAAAACGAAAATAATTATACTAAATTAAATTTAAAAACCACAATATTTAAAAACGAAATTTTATGTCCGTGATAAACTGTAAAGAAAAGGAAACTGATTAGCAAAGAAAAGCATATTTTTAAAAACATTTTAAAAATAGCGAAAAATCATGGACTTTCCCATAAAGTATCTAAAAAGCATTAAAAAAGAAGTTTAAAAAGAAAAAACGAAATTTTTTTTCCAAAAAGAATTATTTTTTAATCGTAATTTCGTTGTCGTAGACATTTTGTATTAAAGCAATTTATTTATTTAAAGCATTAACCTTGAAAAACTGTGTTTAAAAAAAAAATTATCGAAAAAAAAATCTAAAACAAAATTTTATAACCACATTTATAAAATTTTTAGAAAGAAAAATAATTTTCCATGAAAATTTTTTAAGAAAATGAAATTTTTTTAACAAGAAAAGCATATATAGAATATGCACGTACAAGCTGTTGAAAGAATACAAAACAAATTCTTACGTTTTCTAAATTTTAAAATAGGTATTCCAGCAAATATGTTAAACTACAACACAATTTTAAACGATATGAATATGCTTAAATTGTCAGACAGAAGAATTTTTACTGACTTGGTATTTTTATATAAAATTCTAAATGATTTAGTTGATAGTCCGGTATTACTTGAATTGATAAGCTTCCGAATTCCACTTCGTAATACTAGAAGTCAGGATTTATTTCAGTGCAGAAATTCTGGGACTAACTACCATATGTATTCTTCTTTGCCCGGAATACTAATGGAGGGAAACAATTATACCAAGTCAGTGGACATCTTCAATTTATCTTTGAATAAATATAAAATATTGTTATTGAGGCAGTTCAGTTATGTACAATAAAATGTTTTTTCTATGCTATATATGTAAAAGCCCCGAAAAAGGGCGTTTATTTATAAATAAATAAATAAATATTTTCATAAATTATTTAAAAATAGCAAAAAAAACTGTATTGACTAACATCTAAACGGCATTCAAAGAAAAAAAATCTTTAGAAGTAGAAATTCTTTTACCATTAAAAAAAATTTTTAAACCGTACATTAACTAATCATGAAATTTTTTTTAAAGCGAAAAATTCATTAACCTTTACAAACGGTTGTTTTAAAGAAAATTGCTTTAAATGAAAAACAATTTCTAATCGAAAATTTTATAAAACATTTTATAAAATTTTTAAAAAGGAAATTCTTTTTCCATGAAGCTTGTTAAGAAGAGGAATTTAATTTACATAGAGAAGCATGTTTTTGTTAAAATTTTAAAAATAAGAAGAGAAAACACGGTATTCCTTGATAAATTATGTAAACGGCATCCAAAGAAAAAATTCTTAAAAAAAATCTAAATTCTTTTACGATAAAACACAATCTCTAAGCCGTTATTAAGTTATCCATTGAATTTTCATGTAAAGCAATAAATTAAACATAAATACATTAAAAAAATGGAATTTTCAACCAGAAAAATCCATAATTTAACCGTGATTTCATTTTCGATGAAATTTTTGTTTGAAAGCAATAAATTCATCAACCATGAAAAACTGTTATTTTAAAGAAAATTGCTTCGAACCTAAATTCTTTTAAAAAATGGAACTCTTCAATCATAAAAGTTTAAATTTTAACCGTAATTTTATGTCCATGAAATTTTGGTTAAAAAACAATAAATTCATAAACATGAAAAAATGTTATTGCTTTAAACTTAAATTTTTTTAAATTGAAATTTTTAACCTTTAAAATCTTTCTTTTAACCGTTGTTTCATTTTCCGTGAAATTTTAGTTTTTAAAGATAAATGCTTTTAACTTGAATTCTTTTAAAAAATGGAATTCTTCAACAAAAAAAATCTATATTTGAACCGAAATTTAAATTTTCCATGAAATTTTGGTTTAAAAGCAATAAATTCATTTAGCATGAAATTAATTTTTTTACGAAAATTGCTTTAAAACGAAATTCTTTAAAAAATGGAATTATTCAACCATAAAAAAACCATAGCTTAACGGTTTTTTCATTTTCCATGAAATGTTGGGTTGAAGGTTATAAATTTATTAACATTAAAAGCTGTTATTTTAAAGAAAAATGCTTTAAACCTAAATTCTTTAAAAAAGTGAAATACTTCAACCATACAAATCTTTATTTTAACCGTTATTTCATTTTCCATGAAATTTGGTATAATTACAAAAGATTCATTATAAAAAAGGAATTATTTAACCATAAAAATCTGTTTTTTTTTTTATTTTCCGTGATATTTTGGGTTAAAGGTGATAAATTTATTAACCATGAATAAATGTTATTTTAAAAAAAATTGCTTTAAGCTTAAATTCTTTTAAAAAATGGAATTTTCAACCAGAAAAAATATAATTTAACTGTTATTTCTTTTTCGATGAAAGTTTTGTTTGAAAGCAATACATTCATCAACCATGAAAAACTGTTATTTTTAAGAAAATTGCTTTAAACCTAAATTCTTTTAAAAAAATGGAACTCTTCAATCTTTAAAGTTTAAATTTTAACCGTTATTTTATCACCATGAAATTTTGGTAAATAAACAATTAATTCATAAACGTGAAAAGATGATAATTTAAAGAAAATTGCTTAAATTTTTTTTTAAATTGGAATTTTTCAACCGTTAAATTCTTTCTTTTAACCGTTATTTCAATTTCCGAAAAAAAATTGTTTTTAAAGAAAGTGGCTTTATATGTATTCAAAAAAAATATTTATTTGAACCGATATTTCATTTTCTATGAAATTTTTGTTAAAAAGCAAATAATTCATTAAGCATGAAAAAAAAATTTAAAGAAAAATGCTTTAAGCCTAAATTCTTTTAAAAAATGGAAATTTTCAACCATTTAAATCTTTCTTTTAACCGCAATTTCGTTTTTCATGAAATTTTGGTATAATTACAAAAAATTCATTATAAAAATGTAATAATTCAACCATAAGAATCTGTTATTTCATTTTCCGTGATATTTTGTGTTAAGGGTGATAAATTTACTAACCATGATATAATGCTATTTTTTAAAAATTGCTTTTAACTTAAATTCTTTTAAAAAACGGAATTTTTAACCAGAAAAATCCATATATAACCGTTTTTAATATTCGATAAAAGTTTTGTTTGAAAGCAATAAATTCAGCCATGAAAAAGTGTTATTATAAGGAAAATTGCTTTAAACTTAAATTCTTTTAAAAATAATTGAACTCTTCAATCATAAAAATTTATATTTCAACCGTAATTTCATAATTCATGAAATTTTGGTTAAAAACAATAAATTCATAAAAATAACATAATGCAATTTTAAAAAAAATTATTTGTAACTAAATTTTTTTTTTTTATTTGAGTTTTTCAACAGTTAAAATAAAGATTTTAACCGTGATTTCATTTTCCATGAAATTTTTGTTTAAAAACAATAAATTCATTGACCATGAAAAATTGTTATTTCAAAAAAAAATTGCTTTAAAACTAAATTCTTTTAAAAAATGGAATTCTTCAACCCGAAAAATCCATAATATAAGCGTTATTTCATTTTCAATGAATTTTGGGTTACAGTTAATAAATTCATTAACCATGAATAAATGTTTTATTCAAGAAAATTGCTTTTAAATAAAATTCTCTAAAAAAACGGAAATTTTTCAACAATAAAAATCTGTATTATAACCGTTATTTCATTTTCCATGTAATTTTGGTTTCAAGGCATTAAATTAATTTAGAATGAAAAAATAAAATTGCTTTTAAACTAAATTCTTTGTAAAATGGAATTATTCAACGCGTAAAATAATTTTTTTCACCGTTGTTTCATTTTCCATTAAGCGTTGGGTTGAAGGTTATGAATTTATTTACCATTAAAAATGTTATTATAAAGAAAAATGCTTTAAACCTACATTCTTTGAAAAATGGAATTCTTCAAACATTGAAATCTTTATTTTAACCGTAATTTAATTTTTCATGAAATTTTGGTAAAATTACCAAAAATTCATTTTAAAAATGAAATTCTTAAACCATAAAAATCCATTATTTCATTTTCCTTGATATTGTATGTAAAAAGGGCATAAATTTATCAACCATGAATTAATGTTATTTAAAAAAAAATGCTAAACACAAATTCTTTTAAAAAATGGAATTATTCAACCATAAAAATCCAAAATTTAAGTTTATTTTACATTTTTCCAGGAATTTTGTTTTGAAAGCAAAAAATAATTCCACTTAAAAAAAATTTATTTAAAAAAAAATTGCTTTAACCCTAAATTCTTTGTAAAAATGGGATTCTGCAACCATAAAAATCTATATTTTACCGTATTTTCATTTTCCTTGAAATTTTGGTTTGAAAGGAATAAATTATTCCCCGTGAAAAAAATTAATTCAAAAGAAAATTCCTTTAAACTAAAACAATTGAAAAATATTCAATATTTCAATCGTTAAAATTCGTCAGTCATAAAAAAATGTAATTATAAAGAAATTGCTTTAAACTTAAATTCTTCTAAAAATTATAATTTTTCAACCATGAAATTCTATATTTTAACCGTAATTTCATTTTCTATGAAACTTATGGCAATAAATCCATTATTCTTTTAAAAAAAAAATTCTTTTACCACAAAAATCTTTTTTTAAACCGTTTTTTATACAACGTGAAATTTTGGTTTTTTAAAAGCAAAAGACATTTTTCCTTGATCAACATCTAAATGGCATTCAAAGACAGAATTATTTAAAAAAAAAAATTTACAGCAAACATCTGTCTTTAACCGTTATTAAATTTTTCCAGGAATAAAGGTTTGAAAGCAATAAATAATTCCACTTAAAAAACTGTTATTGTAAAGAAAATTGCTTAAACCTAAATACCTATTAAAAACGAAAATTTTCAACCATAAAAATCTATATTTTAACCGTTATTTCATTTTCCATGAAATTTTGGTTAAAAAAACAATAAATTTGTTAAGCATTAAAAATTGTTATTTTAAGGAAAAATGCTTAAAACCATAATTCTTTTAAAAATGTTATTCTTCTACCATAACAATCCATAATTTAACCGCTATTTCATTTTCCATGAAATTTTGGTAAAAAACAATAAATTCATTAACCATGAAAAACTGTTATTTTAAAGAAAATTGCTTTGAACCTAAACTCTTCAATCATAAAAGTTTAAATTTTCACCGTAATTTTATATCCATGAAATTTTGCTTAAAAAACAATAAATTCTTAAACATAAAAAAGGCAATTTTAAAGAAAATTACTTTAAACTTAAATTTTTTTTTAAATTGGAATTTTTCAATCGTTAAAATCTTTCTTTTAACCGTAATTTTATTTTCCATGAAATTTTTGTTTTTAAAGAAAATTGCTGTTAACTTAAATTCTTTAAAAATGGAATTCTTCAACAATAAAAATCTTTATTTTAACGGTAATTTCATTTTCTAAGAAATTTTGGTTACAAAGCAATAAATTCATATAGCATAACAAATTTAAATTGCATGAAAACTAAATTGTTTAAAAAATGGAATTATTCAACCATTTAAATCAATAGTTTACCGTTTTTTTCATTTTCCATGAAATTTTGGGATGAAGGTTATTTATTCATTTATTAACCATAACAAACTGTTGGTTTAAAGAAAAATGCTTTAAACCTAAATTCTTTTAAAAATGGAATTCTTTAACCATTCAAAGACAGAATTATTTAAAAAAAAAATTTTACAGCAAACATCTGTCTTTAACCGCTATTTAATTTTTCCAGGAATTAAGGTTTGAAAGCAATAAATAATTCCACTTAAAAAACTGTTATTGTAAAGAAAATTGCTTAAACCTAAACTCCTATAAAAAATGGAATTTTTCAACCATAAAAATCTATATTTTAACCGTTATTTCATTTTCCATGAAAATTTGGTTAAAAAGCAATAAATTTGTTAAGCATGAAAAATTGTTGTTTTAAAGAAAAATGCTTGAAACAATAATTCTTTTAAAAAATATTATTCTTCTACCATAACATTCCATAATTTAACCGCTATTTCATTTTCCATGAAATTTTGGTTAAAAAACAATAAATTCATTAACCGTGAAAAACTGTTATTTTAAAGAAAATTCTTTGAACCTTAATTCTTTTAAAAAAATGGAACTCTTCAATCATAAAAGTTAAAATTTTAACCGTAATTTAATATCCATGAAATTTTGTTTAAAAAAACCATAAATTCTTAAACATGAAAAAATGTTATTTTAATGAAAATTGTTTTAAACTTAAATTTTTTTTAAATTAGAATTTTTCAACCGTTAAAATCTTTCTTTTAACCGTTATTTTATTTTCCATGAAATTTTTGTTATTTAAGAAAATTGCTTTTTACTTAAAAAATGGAATTCTTCAACAATAAAAATCTTTATTTTAACGGTAATATCATTTTCCATGAAATGTTGCGTGGAAGGTTATTAATTTATTAACCATTACAAACTGTTGTTTTAAAGAAAAAGGCTTTAAACCTAAAATCTTTTAAAAATGGATTCTTTAACCATTCAAATCTTTATTTTAACCGTAATTTCATTTTCCATGAAATTTTGGTAAAATTACAAAAAATACATTATAAAAATGGAATTATTCAACCATAAAAATTTGTTATTTCATTTTCCGTGATATTTTGGGTTAAGAGGGATAAATTTATTAACCATGATTTAATGTTATTTTTTTTTAAATTGTTTAAAACTTAAATTCTTTTAAAAAATTGAATTTTTAACCAGAATAATCCATTATTTAACCGTTATTTCATTTTCGATGAAAGTTTTGTTTGAAAGCAATAAATTTATCAACCATGAAAAACTGTTATTTTAAAGAAAATTGCTTTGAACTTAAATTCTTTTAAAAAAATGGAACTCTTCAATCATAAAAATTAATATTTCAACCGTTATTTCATTATTCACGAAATTTCGGTTAAAAACAATAAATTAATAAAAATGAAAAAAATGCTTTAAACTTAATTTTTTTTTAAATTAGAATTTTTCAGCCGTTAAAATCTTTCTTTAAACCGTTATTTCATTTTCCATGAAATTTTGGTTTCAAAGCAATAAATTTATTTCGCATGAAAAAAAAAATTATTCAACCATTTAAATCAATAGTATACCGTTTTTTTCATTTTCCATGAAATGTTGGGATGAAGGTTATTCATTTATTAACCATAACAAACTGTTGGTTTAAAGAAAAATGCTTTAAACCTAAATTCTTTTAAAAATGGAATTCTTTAACCATTCAAAGACAGAATTATTTAAAAAAAATTTTTACAGCAAACATCTGTCTTTAACCGCTATTTAATTTTTCCAGGAATTAAGGTTTGAAAGCAATAAATAATTCCACTTAAAAAACTGTTATTGTAAAGAAAATTGCTTAAACCTAAACTCCTATAAAAAATGGAATTTTTCAACCATAAAAATCTATATTTTAACCGTTATTTCATTTTCCATGAAATTTTGGTTAAAAAAACAATAAATTTGTTAAGCATTAAAAATTGATATTTTAAGGAAAAATGCTTAAAACCATAATTCTTTTAAAAATGTTATTCTTCTACCATAACAATCCATAATTTAACCGCTATTTCATTTTCCATGAAATTTTGGTAAAAAACAATAAATTCATTAACCATGAAAAACTGTTATTTTAAAGAAAATTGCTTTGAACCTAAACTCTTCAATCATAAAAGTTTAAATTTTCACCGTAATTTTATATCCATGAAATTTTGGTTAAAAAACAATAAATTCTTAAACATAAAAAAGGCAATTTTAAAGAAAATTGCTTTAAACTTAAATTTTTTTTTAAATTGGAATTTTTCAATCGTTAAAATCTTTCTTTTAACCGTAATTTTATTTTCCATGAAATTTTTGTTTTTAAAGAAAATTGCTGTTAACTTAAATTCTTTAAAAATGGAATTCTTCAACAATAAAAATCTTTATTTCAACGGTAATTTTATTTTCAAAGAAATTTTGGTTACAAAGCAATAAATTCATATAGCATAACAAATTTAAATTGCATGAAAACTAAATTGTTTAAAAAATGGAATTATTCAACCATTTAAATCAATAGTTTACCGTTTTTTTCATTTTCCATGAAATGTTGGGATGAAGGTTATTTATTCATTTATTAACCATAACAAACTGTTGGTTTAAAGAAAAATGCTTTAAACCTAAATTCTTTTAAAAATGGAATTCTTTAACCATTCAAAGACAGAATTATTTAAAAAAAAAATTTTACAACAAACATCTGTCTTTAACCGCTATTTAATTTTTCCAGGAATTAAGGTTTGAAAGCAATAAATAATTCCACTTAAAAAACTGTTATTGTAAAGAAAATTGCTTAAACCTAAACTCCTATAAAAAATGGAATTTTTCAACCATAAAAATCTATATTTTAACCGTTATTTCATTTTCCATGAAAATTTGGTTAAAAAGCAATAAATTTGTTAAGCATGAAAAATTGTTGTTTTAAAGAAAAATGCTTGAAACAATAATTCTTTTAAAAAATATTATTCTTCTACCATAACATTCCATAATTTAACCGCTATTTCATTTTCCATGAAATTTTGGTTAAAAAACAATAAATTCATTAACCGTGAAAAACTGTTATTTTAAAGAAAATTCTTTGAACCTTAATTCTTTTAAAAAAATGGAACTCTTCAATCATAAAAGTTAAAATTTTAACCGTAATTTAATATCCATGAAATTTTGTTTAAAAAACCATAAATTCTTAAACATGAAAAAATGTTATTTTAATGAAAATTTTTCAAAATTTTTCAACCGTTAAAATCTTTCTTTTAACCGTTATTTTATTTTCCATGAAATTTTTGTTATTTAAGAAAATTGCTTTTTACTTAAAAAATGGAATTCTTCAACAATAAAAATCTTTATTTTAACGGTAATATCATTTTCCATGAAATGTTGCGTGGAAGGTTATTAATTTATTAACCATTACAAACTGTTGTTTTAAAGAAAAAGGCTTTAAACCTAAAATCTTTTAAAAATGGATTCTTTAACCATTCAAATCTTTATTTTAACCGTAATTTCATTTTCCATGAAATTTTGGTAAAATTACAAAAAATACATTATAAAAATGGAATTATTCAACCATAAAAATTTGTTATTTCATTTTCCGTGATATTTTGGGTTAAGAGGGATAAATTTATTAACCATGATTTGATGTTATTTTTTTTTAAATTGTTTAAAACTTAAATTCTTTTAAAAAATGGAATTTGTAACCAGAATAATCCATTATTTAACCGTTATTTCATTTTCGATGAAAGTTTTGTTTGAAAGCAATAAATTTATCAACCATGAAAAACTGGATTTTAAAGAAAATTGCTTTGAACTTAAATTCTTTTAAAAAAATGGAACTCTTCAATCATAAAAATTTATATTTCAACCGTTATTTCATAATTCACGAAATTTTGGTTAAAAACAATAAATTAATAAAAATGAAAAAAATGCTTTAAACTTAATTTTTTTTTAAATTAGAATTTTTCAGCCTTTAAAATCTTTCTTTAAACCGTTATTTCATTTTCCATGAAATTTTGGTTTCAAAGCAATAAATTTATTTCGCATGAAAAAAAAAATTTACGAAAATTGCTTTAAAACTAAATTTAAAAAAAAATGGAATTATTCAACCATTTAAATCCATAGCTTAAGGGTTTTTTCATTTTCCATGAAAAGTTGGGTTAAAGGTTATTAATAAATTAACCATTAAAGCTATTATTTTAAAGAAAAATGCTTTAAACCTAAATTCTTTAAAAAAATGTAATACGTCAACCATTCAAATCTCTATTTCAACCGTTATTTCATTTTCTATGAAATTTTGGTAAAATTACAAAAAATTCATTATAAAAAAGGAACTATTCAACGTAAAAACCTGTTATTTTATTTTCCGTGGTATTTTATGTTAAAAGTGATAAATTTACTAACCATGAATTAATGTTATTTTTAAAAAAATTGCTTTATGTTTAAATTCTTTTAAAAAATGGAATTTTCAACCAGAAAAAACATAATTTAACTGTTATTTCTTTTTCGATGAAAGTTTTGTTTGAAAGTAATACATTCATCAACCATGAAAAACTATTATTTTTAAGTAAATTGCTTTAAACCTAAATTCTTTTAAAAAATTGGAACTCTTCAATCTTAAAAGTTTAAATTTTAACCGTAATTTTATATCCATGAAATTTTGGTTAAAAAACAATAAATTCGTAAACATGAAAAAAAGTAATTTTAAAGAAATATGCTTTAAACTTAATTTTTTTTTTAAATTGGAATTTTTCAATCGTTAAATCTTTCTTTTAACCGTTATTTTATTTTCCATGAAATTTTTGTATTTAAAGAAAATTGCTTTTTACTTAAATTCTTTTAAAAAATGGAATTCTTCAACAATAAAAATCTTTATTTTAACGGTAATTTCATTTTCTATGGAATTTTGGCTACAAAGCAATAAACTCATATAGCATAACAAATTTAAATTGCTTAAAAACTAAATTGTTTAAAAAATGGAATTATTCAACCATTAAAATCAATAGTTTACCCGTTTTTTTCATTTTCCATGAAATGTTGGGTTGAAGGTTATTAATTTATAAACCATTACAAACTGTTGGTTTAAAGAAAAATGCTTTAAACCTAAATTCTTTTAAAAATTAAATTCATTAACCATTCAAATCTTTATTTTAACCATTATTTAATTTTCTATGAAATTTTGGTAAAATTACAAAAAATTCATACAAAAAAGGAACTATTCAACCTAAAAACCTGTTATTTCATTTTCCGTGATATTTTGGGTAAAGGGGGATAAATTTACTAACCATGATTTAATGTTATTTTTTCTTAAATTGCTTAAAAGTTAAATTCTTTTAAAAAATGGAATTTTTAACCAGAATAATCCATAATTCAACCGTCATGTCATTTTCGATGAAAGTTTTGTTTGAAAGCAATAAATTCATCAACCATGAAAAACTGTTATTTTAAAGAAAATTGCTTTGAACTAAAATTCTTTTAAAAAAATGGAACTCTTCAATCATTAAAATTTATATTTCAACCGTTATTTCATTATTCATGAAATTTTTGTTAAAAACAATAAATTCATAAAAATGAAAAAATGCTTCAAACTTTAATTTTTTTTTTATTGGAATTTTTAAACCGTTAAAATCTTTCTTTTAATTATTATTTCATTTTCCATGAAATTTTTGTTTGAAAGCAATAAAGTCATTGATCATGAATATCATTCATAGAGATCATCATTCATATCATCCAGATCATCATACCTTACCCGTTTTTTAATTTTCCATGAAATGTTGGGTTAAAGATTATTAATTTATAAGCCATTAAAAACTGTTATTTTATAGAAAAATGCTTTAAACCTAAATTCTTTTAAAGAATGGAATTCTTTAACCATTCAAATCTTTATTTTAACCGTAATTTGATTTTCGTAAGCTTGAGTTGTAGGGCAATAAATTCATTATCCATAAAAGAAAAATTATTTGGAAAAAATAATTCTTTTACCACCAAAATTTTTCTTTTAATCGTAATTTCATTCAACTTGTAATTTAGATTTTGTAAAAGCAAAAGACATTCTACCTTGATCAAAATGGCATTCAAAGACAGATTATTTTGAAAAAATACCTTATTTACATCAAACATCAATTTTTAAACCGTGTTTACATTTTTCCAGGAATTTTTGTTTAAAAGCAATAAATAATTCCCCTTCATAAACTTTTATTTTAAAGAAAATTGCTTCAAACCTTAATTCAAAATGTAATTTTATTTTCCATGAAATTTTTGTATTTAAAGAAAATTGCTTTTTACTTAAATTCTTTTAAAAAATGGAATTCTTCAACAATAAAAATCTTTATTTTAACGGTAATTTCATTTTCTATGGAATTTTGGCTACAAAGCAATAAACTCATATAGCATAACAAATTTAAATTGCTTAAAAACTAAATTGTTTAAAAAATGGAATTATTCAACCATTAAAATCAATAGTTTACCCGTTTTTTTCATTTTCCATGAAATGTTGGGTTGAAGGTTATTAATTTATAAACCATTACAAACTGTTGGTTTAAAGAAAAAAGCTTTAAACCTAAATTCTTTTAAAAATTTAATTCATTGACCATTTAAATCTTTATTTTAACCGTAATTTCATTTTCTATGCAATTTTGGTAAAATTACAAAAAATTCATTATAAAAAAGGAACTATTCAACGTAAAAACCTGTTATTTTATTTTCCGTGGTATTTTATGTTAAAAGTGATAAATTTACTAACCATGAATTAATGTTATTTTTAAAAAAATTGCTTTAAGTTTAAATTCTTTTAAAAAATGGAATTTTCAACCAGAAAAAACATAATTTAACTGTTATTTCTTTTTCGATGAAAGTTTTGTTTGAAAGTAATACATTCATCAACCATGAAAAACTATTATTTTTAAGTAAATTGCTTTAAACCTAAATTCTTTTAAAAAAATGGAACTCTTCAATCTTAAAAGTTTAAATTTTAACCGTAATTTTATATCCATGAAATTTTGGTTAAAAAACAATAAATTCGTAAACATGAAAAAAAGTAATTTTAAAGAAATATGCTTTAAACTTAATTTTTTTTATTAAATTGGAATTTTTCAATCTTTAAATCTTTCTTATAACCGTAATTTTATTTTCCATGAAATTTTTGTATTTAAAGAAAATTGCTTTTTACTTAAATTCTTTTAAAAAATGGAATTCTTCAACAATAAAAATCTTTATTTTAACGGTAATTTCATTTTCTTTGAAATTTTGGATACAAAGCAATAAACTCATATAGCATAACAAATTTAAATTGCTTAAAAACTAAATTGTTTAAAAAATGGAATTATTCAACCATTAAAATCAATAGTTTACCCGTTTTTTTTCATTTTCCATGAAATGTTGGGTTGAAGGTTATTAATTTATAAACCATTACAAACTGTTGGTTTAAAGAAAAAAGCTTTAAACCTAAATTCTTTTAAAAATTTAATTCATTGACCATTCAAATCTTTATTTTAACCGTTATTTCATTTTCTATGAAATTTTGGTAAAATTACAAAAAATTCATTATAAAAAAGGAACTATTCAACGTAAAAACCTGTTATTTTATTTCCCGTGGTATTTTATGTTAAAAGTGATAAATTTACTAACCATGAATTAAAGTTATTATTAAAAAAATTGCTTTAAGTTTAAATTCTTTTAAAAAATGGAATTTTCAACCAGAAAAAACATAATTTAACTGTTATTTCTTTTTCGATTAAAGTTTTGTTTGAAAGTAATACATTCATCAACCATGAAAAACTGTTATTTTTAAGTAAATTGCTTTAAACCTAAATTCTTTTAAAAAAATGGAACTCTTCAATCTTAGAAGTTTAAATTTTAACCGTAATTTTATATCCATGAAATTTTGGTTAAAAAACAATAAATTCGTAAACATGATAAAAGTAATTTTAAAGAAATATGCTTTAAACTTAATTTTTTTTTTAAATTGGAATTTTTCAATCGTTAAATCTTTCTTTTAACCGTTATTTTATTTTCCATGAAATTTTTGTATTTAAAGAAAATTGCTTTTTACTTAAATTCTTTTTAAAAATGGAATTCTTCAACAATAAAAATCTTTATTTTAACAGTAATTTCATTTTCTATGAAATTTTGGTTACAAAGCAATAAACTCATATAGCATAACAAATTTAAATTGCTTAAAAACTAAATTGTTTAAAAAATGGAATTATTCAACCATTAAAATCAATAGTTTACCCGTTTTTTTCATTTTCCATGAAATGTTGGGTTGAAGGTTATTAATTTATAAACCATTACAAACTGTTGGTTTAAAGAAAAATGCTTTAAACCTAAATTCTTTTAAAAATTAAATTCATTAACCATTCAAATCTTTATTTTAACCATTATTTAATTTTCTATGAAATTTTGGTAAAATTACAAAAAATTCATACAAAAAAGGAACTATTCAACCTAAAAACTTGTTATTTCATTTTCCGTGATATTTTGGGTAAAGGGGGATAAATTTATTAACCATGATTTTATGTTATTTTTTCTTAAATTGCTTAAAAGTTAAATTCTTTTAAAAAATGGAATTTTTTACCAGAATAATCCATAATTCAACCGTCATGTCATTTTCGATGAAAGTTTTGTTTGAAAGCAATAAATTCATCAACCATGAAAAACTGTTATTTTAAAGAAAATTGCTTTGAACTTAAATTCTTTTAAAAAACTGGAACTCTTCAATCATTAAAATTTATATTTCAACCGTTATTTCATTATTCATGAAATTTTTGTTAAAAAAAATAAATTCATAAAAATGAAAAAATTGCTTCAAACTTTAATTTTTTTTTTATTGGAATTTTTCAACCGTTAAAATCTTTCTTTTAATTATTATTTCATTTTCCATGAAATTTTTGTTTGAAAGCAATAAAGTCATTGATCATGAATATCATTCATAGAGAATATCATTCATATCATCCAGATCATCATACCTTACCCGTTTTTTAATTTTCCATGAAATGTTGGGTTAAAGATTATTAATTTATAAGCCATTAAAAACTGTTATTTTATAGAAAAATGCTTTAAAACTAAATTCTTTTAAAGAGTGGAATTCTTTAACCATTCAAATCTTTATTTTAACCGTAATTTGGTTTTCGTAAGCTTGAGTTGTAGGGCAATAAATTCATTATCCATAAAAGAAAAGTTATTTGGAAAAAAAAATTCTTGTACCACCTAAATTTTTCTTTTAACCGTAATTTCATTCAACTTGAAATTTTGATTTTGTAAAAGCAAAAAACATTCTACCTTGATCAATATCTAAATGGCATTCAAAGACAGATTATTTTGAAAAAATACCTTATTTACATCAAACATCAATTTTTAAACCGTTATTACATTTTTCCAGGAATTTTTGTTTAAAAGCAATAGATAATTCCCCTTCATAAACTTTTATTTTAAAGAAAATTGCTTAAAACCTTAATTCTTTTAAAAAACGGAATTCTTCAACCATAAAAATGTATATTTATACCATTATTTCATTTTCCATGAAATTTTGGTTCGAAACAATAAATTCATTTACCATGAAAAACTGTTCTTTTAAAGAAAAATGCAAGAAATCAAAATTCTTTTAAAAAATGTAATTCTACAACCAGAAAAATCCATAATTTGACCGTAATCTCATTTTTCCATGAAATTTTAGTTTGAAAGCAATAAATTCAATTACCATGAAAACTGATCTTTTAAAGAAAATTGCTTTTCATCTAAATTCATTAAAAAAATGAAATTCTTCAACCATAAAAATCCATAATAAAACCGTTATTTCATTTTCCATGAAATTTTGGGTTATGGGTAATAAATTCATTCACCATAAAAAATTGTAATTATAAAGAAATTGCTTTAAACTTAAATTCTTCTAAATTTAAAATTCTTCAACCATGAAATTCTATCTTTTAACCGTTATTTCATTTTCTATGAAACTTTGGTTTTATGGCAGTAAATTCATTATTCATGGAAAAAAAATTCTTTTACCACAAAAATCTTTCTTTAAGCCGTTTTTTACACAACGTGAAGATTTGGTTTTTTAAAAGCAAAATACATTTTTCCTTGATCAACATCTAAATGGCATTCAAAGACAGAATTATTTAAAAAAAAAAATTAACAGCAAACATCTATCTTTAAGCCGTTATTTTATTTTTCCAGGAATTAAGTTTTGAAAGCAACAAATAATTCCACTTATTTTAAAGAAAATTGCTTAATCCAAAATTCTTATTAAAAACGGAATTTTCAATCATAAAAATCTATATTTTAACCGTTATTTCATTTTCCATGAAATTTTGGTTAAAAAGCAATAAATTCGTTAAGCATGAAAAACTGTTATTTTAAAGAAAAATGCTTAAACCATAATTCTTTTAAAAAAAGTAATTCTTCAACCATAAAAATCCATAATTTAAGCGTTATTTCATTTTCCATGAAATTTTTTTTAAAAAACAAAAAATCATTAACGGTGAAAAAATGTAGTATTATAGAAAATTTATTGAAACCTAAATCCTATAAAACATTGGAATTATTCAACCATAAAAATCCAATATTTAACCGTTTATTTCATTTTCCATGAAATTTTGGGCTAAAGGTAATACATTTTTTAACCGTGAATAAATGTTATTTTAAAGAAAATTACTTTTAATGAAAATTATTTTTAAAAATGTAACTTTTCAACCATAAAAATCTATATTGAAACTGTATTTTCATTTTCCCTGAAATTTTGGTGTGAGAGAATAAATTATTCCCCAAAAAAAAAAAATTTGAAAGAAAATTGCTTTAAACTTAAATAATTTTAAAAGAGGAATTTTACAACCGTAAAAATCTTTCTTTTTTTACGATAATTTTATTTTTGAAAGCAATAAATTCAATTACCGTGAAAAACTATTAATTTAATGAAAATTGCTTTAAACCTAAATTCTTTTAAAAAATTAACTTCTTTAACAATAAAAATCTATATTTAAATCGTTTTTTCCTTTTTCCATGAAATTTTGTAAAAAACAATAATTTCATCAACCATGAAAAAATAAAGTATTAAAGAAAATTGCTTTTTACCTAAATTCTTTAAAAAAAAGGAATGCTTCAACCATAAAAATTCATAATTAAACCGTTTTGTCATTTTCCATGAAATTTCGGGTTAAAGGAAATAAATTCATTAACCATGAATAAATGTTTTTAACATTAAAAACTAACTTTTAACCGTAAAAATCACCATGAAATTTTGATTTTAATCAATAAATTTATTTTCCATGTAAAACGGTTTTTAAAAAGAAAAAAATATTTAAAGAAAATTTACAAATCATGGAAAAAAAAATTTAAGAAAAAATTCTTTTAACATGAAAGAAACACTGTTAGGAAAAGAAAACTTTTTTCCAAAGAAAAAGAGATGCTTTTAGCAAAAATTCAAAAAATTGCAAAAAACACGGTCTTCTTTGTTAATTATCTAAACGGCATTAAAAGGGAAAATTCTTCTAAAATCCGAATGCCTTTAAGCATAAAACACTGTATTTTAACCGTAATTTCATTCACCATGAAATTTTGTGTTTAGCAATAAATTCATTTACCATGTAAAACGGTTCTCAAAAAGAAAATTTGCTTTAATAAAAAAAAAATAAAAAATTGACGGTTAATTTACAAACCACGTAAAAATTTAAAAAAAAAATCCCTTTTACACGACCCACTAACGAAAAGAAAATTTAATTACAAAATTTAAAAATATATATTTGGTCGCAAAAATTTAAAAAATTGCAAGAAAACACTGTCTTCCTTGATAAATATTTAAACCGCATTAAAATAGAAAATTCCATTAAAATGATAATTTCTTTTACCATAAAAAACTATCAAAACATCATTCGCCTTGACATTTATTTTAAAGCAATTAATTCATTTACCATGAAAAACGGTTTTTAAAATGAAAATTGCTAAAACTATAAATTTTTTGACAGAAAATTTAATAACCGTTTTATAAAATTTTTAAAAGGAAATTCTTTTGCCATAAAAACTCAATTTTGTTCAGAAATTTAAATCACTACGAAATTTCTTTTTAAAGCAATAAATTCATTAAACATAAAACACGGTTTTAAAAAAGAATAAATTCATTTACCGTGAAAAACGGATTAACAAAGAAAATGCTTTAAGATAAAATTTTTGACAATGAAAAAAATAAAAAGTTATTTCATTGTAAAATTCATAAAAATTCATAATTTAACCGGTATTTCATTTTTTTTTAAATTGCTTTAAACTTAAATACTTTTAAAAAAATGGAATTTTCAACGAGAAAAATCCATAATTTAACCGTGATTTCATTTTCGATGAAATTTTTGTTTGAAAGCAATATATTAATCAATCATGAAAAACTGTTATTTTAAAGAAAATTGCTTGGAACCTAAATTCTTTTAAAAAAATGGAACTCTTCAATCATAAAAGTTTAAATTTGAACCGTATTTTATATCGATGAAATTTTGGTAAAAAAACAATAAATTCATAAACATGAAAAAATGTAATTAAAAAGAAAATTGCCTTAAACTTAATTTTTTTTTAAATTGGAATTTTTCAACCGTTAAAATCTTTCTTTTAATCGTTTCATTTTCTACGAAATTTTTGTTTGAAAGCAATAAATTCATTGATCATGAAAAAATGTTATTTCAAAGAAAAATGCTTTAAATTTAAATTTAAAAAATGGAATTCATCAACCGTTATCTAATCGTTATCTAGTTAGGTAAAATTTAAAAAAAGATTCATTTTAAAAAAGGAATTATTCAACCATAAAAATCTGTTATTTTATTTTCCGTGACATTTTGGGTTAAAGGTGATAAATTTATTAACCATGAAATAATGTTATTTTTAAAAAAATTGCTTTAAGCTTAAATTCTTTTAAAAAAAGGAATTTTCAACCAGAAAAAACATAATTTAATTGTTATTTCTTTTCCGATGAAAGTTTTGTTTGAAAGCAATAAATTCATCAACCATGAAAATCTGTTATTTTAAAGATAATTGCTTTGAACTTAAATTCTTTTAAAAAATGGAACTCTTCAATCATAAAAATTTATGTTTCAACCGTTATTTCATTATTCATGAAATTTTGTTTAAAAACAATAAATTCATAAAAATGAAAAAATGCTGTAAACTTAAATTTTTTTTAAATTGGAATTTTTCAACCGTTAAAATCTTTCTTTTAATAGTTGTTTCATTTTCCATGAAATTTTTGTTTGAAAGCAATAAATTCATTGATCATGAAAAACTGTTATTTCAAAGAAAATTGCTTTAAATTTAAATTCTTTTAAAAAATGGAATTCCTCAACCAGAAAAATCCATAATATAAGCGTTATTTCATTTTCAATGAATTTTGGGTTACAGTTAATAAATTCATTAACCATGAATAAATGTTATTTTAAAAAATATTGATTTGAACTTAAATTCTTTTAAAAAAATGGAACCCTTCAATCACAAAAGTTAAAATTTTAACCGTAATCCAATTATCCATGAAATTTTGGTAAATAAACAATAAATTCATAAACATGAAAAAATGATAATTTAAAGAAAATTGCTTAAAACTTAAATTTTTTTTAAAATGGAATTTTTAAACCGTTTAAATCTTTCTTTAAACCGTTATTTCTTTTTTTTAAATTTTCTCGAAAATTGCTTTTAACTCAAATTCTTTTAAAAAATGGAAATCCTCAACAATAAAAATCTTTATTTTAACGGTAATTTCAGTTTCTATGAAATTTAGGTTACAAAGCAATAAATTCATATAGCATAACAAATTTTAATTGCTTTAAAACTAAATTGTTTTAAAAATGGAATTATTCAACCATTAAAATCAATAGTTTACGCGTTTTTTCATTTTCCATGAAATGTTGGGTTGAAGGTTTTTAATTTATTAACCATTACAAACTGTTGTTTTAAAGAAAAATGCTTTAAACCTAAATTCTTTTAAAAATGTAATTCTTCAATCATTCAAATTTTTATTTTAACCGTAATTTCATTTTCCATGAAATTTTGGTAAAATTACAAAAAATTCATTATAAAAATGGAAATATTAAACCAAAAAAAAATTTTATTTCATTTTCTGTGATATTTTGGGTTAAGGGGGATATACTTATTAAACATGGTTTAATGTTAATTTAAAAAAAAATGCAATTTAATCTGGAAAAATCCATAATTTAACCGTTATTTCATTTTCGACCAAAATTTTGTGTGAAAGGAATAAATTCATCAACCAGGAAAACTGTTATTTTAAAGAAATTGCTTTTGAACTTAAATTCTTTTAAAAAAATGGAAATCTTCAATCATAAAAATTTAAATTTCAACCGTTTTTTCATTATTCATGAAATTTTGGTTAAAAACAATAAATTCATAAAAATGAAAAAATGCAATTTTTAAAAAATTGCTCTTAACTTAAATTTTTTTTAAATTGGAATATTTCAACCATTAAAATCTTTCTTTTAACCGTTATTTCATTTTCCATGAATTTTTTGTTTGAAAGCAATAAATTCATTGATCATAAAAAACTGTTATTTCAAAGAAAATTGCTTTAAATTTAAATTCTTTTAAAAAATGGAATTCTTCAACCAGGAAAATCTATAATATAAGCGCTATTTCATTTTCAATGAATTTTGGGTAACAGTTAATAAATTCATTAACCATGAATTATTTTTTACATACATTAACATGTTTTATTAAAGAAAATTGCTTTTAACTTAAGTTCTTTTAAAAAATGGTATTTTTCAACAAAAAATCTTTATTTTAACCATAATTTCATTTTTCATAAAATTTTGCTTTCAAAGCGAGAGATTCATTTAGCATAGAAAAATTAAATTGCTTTTAAACTAAATTCTTTGAAAAATGGAATTAGTCAACCATTAGAATCCATAGTGTACCCGTTTTTTCATTTTCCATGAAATGTTGGGTTGAAGGTTATTAATTAATTAACCATTTAAAACTGTTATTTTTAAGAAAATTGCTTTGTATTAAAATTTTTTTAATAATGGAATTCTTCAACCAAGAAAATCCATAATATAAGCGTTTTTTCATTATCAATGAATTTTGGGTAACAGTTAATAAATTCGATAACCATCAATAAATGTAATATTAAAGAAAATTGCTTTTAACTTAAATTCTTATAAAAAATGGAATTTTTCAACAATAAAAATCGTTCTTTTAACCGTAATTTCATTTATCTATGGAATTTTGGTTTCAAAGCGATAAATTAATAAAGCATAGAAAAATTAAATTGCTTTAAAACAAAATTCATTGAAAAATGGAATTATTCAACCATTAAAATTCTTCTTTTATTCGTTTTTTCATTTTCCATAGAATGTTGGGTTGAAGGTTATTAATATATTTACCATTTAAAATTGTTAGTTTTAAGAAAAATGCTATAAACCTAAATTTATTTTTTTCGTTTAAAGTAATTTTTCGTTTTAACAACCGTTTTTCTTGGTTAATGAATAAATTGCTTTTAAACAAAATTTCACGGTTAATGAAATCACGGTAATAGAATTGTTTTTTATGGTTAATTCCTTTGAATAACAGTGTTACACGGATAAAAAATTACTTTTTTTATCCGTGTAACACTGGTAAGGTAAGGTAGGTAAGGACCCTGTATTTTCCAGGTATAACGGTTATCTTATAAATTACATAATAATTTCTAAGAATCAAAAATTTGAAATGATTGGTAAAAACCGTGTATTTTCCAGGTTTTTTTAGGAATCAGAAAACTGAATTTGTTTGTGAATGTACACTGAATTTCCATAGCAGTTAACTAAAAAAATACAGCACATTTTCGTAGAATCAGAAAACTGAATTTATTTGTGAATAAAACATGTATTTACAGGTATAATGGTAAACTTATAAAATACAGCACATTTTCCAAGAATCAGAAAACTGAATTTATTTGTGAAGAGCCCCGATTTTCCAGGTTTAACAGAAAACTAATAAAATTCAGAACATTTTCCAAGAATCAGAAACCGAAATATATTTTTGAAAGTTCCCTGAATTTCCAAATATAACGGTCAACATACAAAAGCTAGCATATTGTCCAAAAATTAGATCTAAAAAAACTGAATTTATTTTTTAAAGAACCCTTAATTTCCAGGTTTAACGGTTGACTAATAAAATGCCGCACATTTTCCAAGAATAAGAATACAATTAGCACATTTTCCAAGAATCAGAAAACTGATTTTATTTTTCGAAAGTACCCTGTATTTTCCAAGTATAACGGTTAACTAAAAAAAAAAGGATTTTTTCTAAGAATCAAAAATTTAAAATGGATTGTAAAAGACCCTTTATTATCGAAGTTTTTCGGTTTAATTAAAAAAACATATTTTCCAAGAACCAGAAAACTGACGTTATTTGTGAAAGTACCCTGTCCTTTCCAGGAATATCGGTTTACTTTAAACGTAATTTTTTAATATCAACCAAATTATCCAAGAATTAGAAAACTGAATTTGAGTGGGTAAGGACCCTGTAATTTTCGAGTATATCTGTTAACTTATACACTACAGCATATTTTCTAAAAATCAAAAGTTTGAAAAGATTTGTAAAATACCCTTTATTTTCCAGATTTTACATTTAATTTAAAAAAATAAACATGTGTTCCAGGAATCTGAAAACTGAATTTATTTGTGAAAATACCCTGTATTTCCAGATTTAACGGTTATCAAATAAAAACGACAAGAATCAGAACACAGATTTTTCGTTTGGTACCTGTATTTCCAGGATTAACGGTTAACCAATAAAAAACATCATATTTCTCAAGAATAAGAAAATCGAATGTATTTGTGAAAATACCCTGTCCTTTCTAGGATTAACGGTAAACTTTAACGGTAATTTCTCAAAATACAACATATTTTTCAAGAACCACTGACTTTATTTGAGAAAGTAGCCTGTTTTTTCCAGATTTAACGGATAACAAAAACCGTCATTGAAACCGTGAAAGTACTCTGTAATATCAAGGTTTAAAGGTTATCGGTACAAAACTGTTATCTTGTAAAATGCAGCACGTTTTCAAGTATCAGAAAACTGAATGTATTTGTGAAAGTACCTTGTTCTTTCCAGGATTAAGGGTAAACTTTAACCGAAATTTTTCAAAATACAACATATTTTTCAAGAACCAGAAAACTGACTTTATTTGTGAAAGTAGCCTGATTTTTCCAAATAAATAAATGCTTTTACCGTAAAAAACTATATTTTTACCGTAAAAAAACTATGTTTCAACCGTAAAAAACTATCTTTTGACCGTAAAAAACTATGTTTTAACCGTAAAAAACTATCTTTTTACCGTAAAAAACTATGTTTTAACTGTAAAAAACTATATTTTTACCGTAAAAAACCTATGTTTAACCGTAAAAAACTATCTTTTTACCGTAAAAAACTATCTCTTTACCGTTATTACATTAACCGTGAATTTTTATTTAAAACAATAAATTCATTTACCATGAAAAAATGTTTTGAAAAAGAAAATTGCTTTTAACGAAATAATTATACAAAAAAAAATTTTAAACCACATATTTAAAAAAGAAATTATTTGTCCATGATGAACTGTTAAGAAAAGGAAATTTATTTGCAAAGAAAAGCATATTTATGCACACATTTTAAAAATAGCAAAAAATCACGAATTTCCCGGTTGAATATCTGAAAGTATTCGAAGAAAAAAAAAAAAATTCTTTTAACGTAAAAACTATCTTTTTACCGTAAAAACTTTCTTTTTACCGTAAAAAACTAACTTTTTACCGTAAAAAATTGTTTTTTACTGTAATTTCGTTAACCATGAATTTTTATTTAGCAATAAATTCATTTACCATGAAAAACGGTTTTGAAGAAGAAAATTGCTTTAAACGAAAATAATTATACTAAATTAAATTTAAAAACCACAATATTTAAAAACGAAATTTTATGTCCGTGATAAACTTAAAGAAAAGGAAACTGATTTGCAAAGAAAAGCATATTTTTAAAAACATTTTAAAAATAGCGAAAAATCATGGACTTTCCCATAAAGTATCTAAAAAGCATTAAAAAAAAAGTTTAAAAAAAAAAAACGAAATTTTTTTTCCAAAAAGAATTATTTTTTAATCGTGATTTCGTTGTCGTAGACATTTTGTATTAAAGCAATTTATTTATTTAAAGCATTAACCTTGAAAAACTGTGTTTAAAAAAAAAATTATCGAAAAAAAAATCTAAAACAAAATTTTATAACCACATTTATAAATTTTTTAGAAAGAAAAATAATTTTCCATGAAAATTTTTTAAGAAAATGAAATTTTTTTAACAAGAAAAGCTTATATAGAATATGCACGTACAAGCTGTTGAAAGAATACAAAACAAATTCTTACGTTTTCTAAATTTTAAAATAGGTATTCCAGCAAATATGTTAAACTACAACACAATTTTAAACGATATGAATATGCTTAAATTGTCAGACAGAAGAATTTTTACTGACTTGGTATTTTTATATAAAATTCTAAATGATTTAGTTGATAGTCCGGTATTACTTGAATTGATAAGCTTCCGAATTCCACTTCGTAATACTAGAAGTCAGGATTTATTTCAGTGCAGAAATTCTGGGACTAACTACCATATGTATTCCTCTTTGCCCGGAATACTAATGGAGGGAAACAATTATACCAAGTCAGTGGACATCTTCAATTTATCTTTGAATAAATATAAAATATTGTTATTGAGGCAGTTCAGTTATGTACAATAAAATGTTTTTTCTATGCTATATATGTAAAAGCCCCGAAAAAGGGCGTTTATTTATAAATAAATAAATAAATATTTTCATAAATTTTTTAAAAATAACAAAAAAAACTGTATTGACTAACATCTAAACGGCATTCAAAGAAAAAAATCTTTAGAAGTAGAAATTCTTTTACCATTAAAAAAATTTTTTAAACCGTACATTAACTAATCATGAAATTTTTTTTAAAGCAAAAAATTCATTAACCTTTACAAACAGTTGTTTTAAATAAAATTGCTTTAAATGAAAACTAATTTCTAATCGAAAATTTAAAAAACATTTTATAAATTTTTTAAAAAGGAAATTCTTTTTCCATGAAGCTTGTTAAGAATAGGAATTTAATTTACATAGAGAAGCATGTTTTCGTTAAAATTTTAAAAATAAGAAGAGAAAACACGGTATTCCTTGATAAATTATGTAAACGGCATCCAAAGAAAAAATTCTTAAAAAAAATCTAAATTCTTACGATAAAACACAATCTCTAAGCCGTTATTAAGTTATCCATTGAATTTTCATGTAAAGCAATAAATTAAACATAAATACATTAAAAAAATGGAATTTTCAACCAGAAAAATCCATAATTTAACCGTGATTTCATTTTCGATGAAATTTTTGTTTGAAAGCAATAAATTCATCAACCATGAAAAACTGTTATTTTAAAGAAAATTCTTTTAACCTTAATTCTTTTAAAAAAATGGAACTCTTCAATCATAAAAGTTTAAATTTTAACCGTAATTTTATGTCCATGAAATTTTGGTTAAAAAACAATAAATTCGTAAACATGAAAAAATGTTATTGCTTTAAACTTAAATTTTTTTAAATTGAAATTTTTAACCTTTAAAATCTTTCTTTTAACCGTTGTTTCATTTTCCGTGAAATTTTAGTTCTTAAAGAATATTGCTTTTAACTTGAATTCTTTTAAAAAATGGAATTCTTCAACAAAAAAAATCTATATTTGAACCGAAATTTAAATTTTCCATGAAATTTTGGTTTAAAAGCAATAAATTCATTTAGCATGAAATTAATTTTTTTACGAAAATTGCTTTAAAACTAAATTCTTTAAAAAATCGAATTATTCAACCATAAAAAAACCATAGCTTAACGGTTTTTTCATTTTCCATGAAATGTTGGGTTGAAGGTTATTAATTTATTTACCATTAAAAATGTTATTATAAAGAAAAATGCTTTAAACCTACATTCTTTAAAAAAATGGAATTCTTCAAACATTGAAATCTTTATTTTAACCGTAATTTAATTTTTCATGAAATTTTGGTATAATTACAAAAGATTCATTATAAAAAAGGAATTATTTAACCATAAAAATCTGTTTTTTTTTATTTTCCGTGATATTTTGGGTTAAAGGTGATAAATTTATTTACCATGAATAAATGTTATTTTAAAAAAAATTGCTTTAAGCTTAAATTCTTTTAAAAAATGGAATTTTCAACCAGAAAAAATATAATTTAACTGTTATTTCTTTTTCGATGAAAGTTTTGTTTGAAAGCAATACATTCATCAACCATGAAAAACTGTTATTTTTAAGAAAATTGCTTTAAACCTAAATTCTTTTAAAAAAATGGAACTCTTCAATCTTTAAAGTTTAAATTTTAACCGTTATTTTATCACCATGAAATTTTGGTAAATAAACAATAAATTCATAAACGTGAAAAAATGATAATTTAAAGAAAATTGCTTAAATTTTTTTTTAAATTGGAATTTTTCAACCGTTAAATTCTTTCTTTTAACCGTTATTTCATTTTCCGAAAAAAAATTGTTTTTAAAGAAAATGGCTTTATATGTATTCAAAAAAATATATATATTTGAACCGATATTTCATTTTCTATGAAATATTTTGTTAAAAAGCAATTAATTCATTAAACATGAAAAAAAAAATTTAAAGAAAAATGCTTTAAGCCTAAATTCTTTTAAAAAATGGAAATATTCAACCATTTAAATCTTTCTTTTAACCGCAATTTCGTTTTTCATGAAATTTTGGTATAATTACAAGAAATTCATTATAAAAATGTAATAATTCAACCATAAGAATCTGTTATTTCATTTTCCGTGATATTTTGTGTTAAGGGTGATAAATTTACTAACCATGATCTAATGCTATTTTTTAAAAATTGCTTTTAACTTAAATTCTTTTAAAAAACGGAATTTTTAACCAGAAAAATCCATATATAACCGTTTTTAATATTCGATAAAAGTTTTGTTTGAAAGCAATAAATTCATCAGCCATGAAAAAGTGTTATTATAAGGAAAATTGCTTTAAACTTAAATTCTTTTAAAAATAATTGAACTCTTCAATCATAAAAATTTATATTTCAACCGTAATTTCATAATTCATGAAATTTTGGTTAAAAACAATAAATTCATAAAAATAAAATAATGCAATTTTAAAAAAAATTACTTGTAACTTTTTTTTTTTTTATTTGAGTTTTGCAACCGTTAAAATAAAGATTTTAACCGTGATTTCATTTTCCATGAAATTTTTGTTTAAAAACAATAAATTCATTGACCATGAAAAATTGTTATTTCAAAGAAAATTGCTATAAAACTAAATTCTTTTAAAAAATGGAATTCTTCAACCAGAAAAATCCATAATATAAGCGTTATTTCATTTTCAATGAATTTTGGGTTACAGTTAATAAATTCATTAACCATGAATAAATGTTTTATTCAAGAAAATTGCTTTTAAATAAAATTCTCTAAAAAAACGGAAATTTTTCAACAATAAAAATCTGTATTATAACCGTTATTTCATTTTCCATGAAATTTTGGTTTCAAGGCATTAAATTAATTTAGAATGAAAAAATAAAATTGCTTTTAAACTAAATTCTTTGTAAAATGGAATTATTCAACGCGTAAAATAATTTTTTTCACCGTTGTTTCATTTTCCATTAAACGTTGGGTTGAAGGTTATTAATTTATTTACCATTAAAAATGTTATTATAAAGAAAAATGCTTTAAACCTACATTCTTTAAAAAAATGGAATTCTTCAAACATTGAAATCTTTATTTTAACCGTAATTTAATTTTTCATGAAATTTTGGTAAAATTACCAAAAATTCATTTTAAAAATGATATTCTTAAACCATAAAAATCCATTATTTCATTTTCCTTGATATTGTATGTAAATAGGGCATAAATTTATCAACCATGAATTAATGTTATTTAAAAAAAAATGCTAAACTCAAATTCTTTTAAAAAATGGAATTATTCAACCATAAAAATCCAAAATTTAAGTTTATTTTACATTTTTCCAGGAATTTTGTTTTGAAAGCAAAAAATAATTCCACTTAAAAAAAATTTATTTAAAAAAAAATTGCTTTAAACCTAAATTCTTTGTAAAAATGGGATTTTCAACCATAAAAATCTATATTTTACCGTATTTTCATTTTCCTTGAAATTTTGGTTTGAAAGGAATAAATTATTCCCCGTGAAAAAAATTAATTCAAAAGAAAATTCCTTTAAACTAAAACAATTGAAAAATATTCAATATTTCAATCGTTAAAATTCGTCAGTCATAAAAAAATGTAATTATAAAGAAATTGCTTTAAACTTAAATTCTTCTAAAAATTATAATTTTTCAACCATGAAATTCTATCTTTTAACCGTAATTTCATTTTCTATGAAACTTATGGCAATAAATCCATTAATCTTTTAAAAAAAAAATTCTTTTACCACAAAAATCTTTTTTTAAACCGTTTTTTATACAACGTGAAATTTTGGTTTTTTAAAAGCAAAAGACATTTTTCCTTGATCAACATCTAAATGGCATTCAAAGACAGAATTATTTAAAAAAAAAAATTTACAGCAAACATCTGTCTTTAACCGTTATTAAATTTTTCCAGGAATAAAGGTTTGAAAGCAATAAATAATTCCACTTAAAAAACTGTTATTGTAAAGAAAATTGCTTAAACCTAAATACCTATTAAAAACGAAAATTTTCAACCATAAAAATCTATATTTTAACCGTTATTTCATTTTCCATGAAATTTTGGTTAAAAAAACAATAAATTTGTTAAGCATTAAAAATTGTTATTTTAAGGAAAAATGCTTAAAACCATAATTCTTTTAAAAATGTTATTCTTCTACCATAACAATCCATAATTTAACCGCTATTTCATTTTCCATGAAATTTTGGTAAAAAACAATAAATTCATTAACCATGAAAAACTGTTATTTTAAAGAAAATTGCTTTGAACCTAAACTCTTCAATCATAAAAGTTTAAATTTTCACCGTAATTTTATATCCATGAAATTTTGCTTAAAAAACAATAAATTCTTAAACATAAAAAAAGGCAATTTTAAAGAAAATTGCTTTAAACTTAAATTTTTTTTTAAAGAATTTTTCAATCGTTTAAATCTTTCTTTTAACCGTAATTTTATTTTCCATGAAATTTTTGTTTTTAAAGAAAATTGCTGTTAACTTAAATTCTTTAAAAATGGAATTCTTCAACAATAAAAATCTTTATTTTAACGGTAATTCCATTTTCTAAGAAATTTTGGTTACAAAGCAATAAATTCATATAGCATAACAAATTAAAATTGCTTAAAAACTAAATTGTTTAAAAAATGGAATTATTCAACCATTAAAATCAATAGTTTACCGTTTTTTTCATTTTCCATGAAATGTTGGGAGGAAGGTTATTCATTTCAACCATTCACTTCAACCATAACAAACTGTTGGTTTAAAGAAAAATGCTTTAAACCTAAATTCTTTTAAAAATGGAATTCTTTAACCATTCAAAGACAGAATTATTTAAAAAAAAAAATTTACAGCAAACATCTGTCTTTAACCGCTATTTAATTTTTCCAGGAATTAAGGTTTGAAAGCAATTAATAATTCCACTTTAAAAACTGTTATTGTAAAGAAAATTGCTTAAACCTAAATTCCTATAAAAAATGGAATTTTTCAACCATAAAAATCTATATTTTAACCGTTATTTCATTTTCCATGAAAATTTGGTTAAAAAGCAATAAATTTGTTAAGCATGAAAAATTGTTATTTTAAAGAAAAATGCTTGAAACAATAATTCTTTTAAAAAATGTTATTCTTCTACCATAACATTCCATAATTTAACCGCTATTTCATTTTCCATGAAATTTTGGTTAAAAAACAATAAATTCATCAACCGTGAAAAACTGTTATTTTAAAGAAAATTCTTTTAACCTTAATTCTTTTAAAAAAATGGAACTCTTCAATCATAAAAGTTTAAATTTTAACCGTAATTTTATGTCCATGAAATTTTGGTTAAAAAACAATAAATTCGTAAACATGAAAAAATGTTATTGCTTTAAACTTAAATTTTTTTAAATTGAAATTTTTAACCTTTAAAATCTTTCTTTTAACCGTTGTTTCATTTTCCGTGAAATTTTAGTTTTTAAAGAATATTGCTTTTAACTTGAATTCTTTTAAAAAATGGAATTCTTCAACAAAAAAAATCTATATTTGAACCGAAATTTAAATTTTCCATGAAATTTTGGTTTAAAAGCAATAAATTCATTTAGCATGAAATTAATTTTTTTACGAAAATTGCTTTAAAACTAAATTCTTTAAAAAATCGAATTATTCAACCATAAAAAAACCATAGCTTAACGGTTTTTTCATTTTCCATGAAATGTTGGGTTGAAGGTTATTAATTTATTTACCATTAAAAATGTTATTATAAAGAAAAATGCTTTAAACCTACATTCTTTAAAAAAATGGAATTCTTCAAACATTGAAATCTTTATTTTAACCGTAATTTAATTTTTCATGAAATTTTGGTATAATTACAAAAGATTCATTATAAAAAAGGAATTATTTAACCATAAAAATCTGTTTTTTTTTTATTTTCCGTGATATTTTGGGTTAAAGGTGATAAATTTATTTACCATGAATAAATGTTATTTTAAAAAAAATTGCTTTAAGCTTAAATTCTTTTAAAAAATGGAATTTTCAACCAGAAAAAATATAATTTAACTGTTATTTCTTTTTCGATGAAAGTTTTGTTTGAAAGCAATACATTCATCAACCATGAAAAACTGTTATTTTTAAGAAAATTGCTTTAAACCTAAATTCTTTTAAAAAAATGGAACTCTTCAATCTTTAAAGTTTAAATTTTAACCGTTATTTTATCACCATGAAATTTTGGTAAATAAACAATAAATTCATAAACGTGAAAAAATGATAATTTAAAGAAAATTGCTTAAATTTTTTTTTAAATTGGAATTTTTCAACCGTTAAATTCTTTCTTTTAACCGTTATTTCATTTTCCGAAAAAAAATTGTTTTTAAAGAAAATGGCTTTATATGTATTCAAAAAAATATATATATTTGAACCGATATTTCATTTTCTATGAAATATTTTGTTAAAAAGCAATTAATTCATTAAACATGAAAAAAAAAATTTAAAGAAAAATGCTTTAAGCCTAAATTCTTTTAAAAAATGGAAATATTCAACCATTTAAATCTTTCTTTTAACCGCAATTTCGTTTTTCATGAAATTTTGGTATAATTACAAAAAATTCATTATAAAAATGTAATAATTCAACCATAAGAATCTGTTATTTCATTTTCCGTGATATTTTGTGTTAAGGGTGATAAATTTACTAACCATGATCTAATGCTATTTTTTAAAAATTGCTTTTAACTTAAATTCTTTTAAAAAGCGGAATTTTTAACCAGAAAAATCCATATATAACCGTTTTTAATATTCGATAAAAGTTTTGTTTGAAAGCAATAAATTCATCAGCCATGAAAAAGTGTTATTATAAGGAAAATTGCTTTAAACTTAAATTCTTTTAAAAATAATTGAACTCTTCAATCATAAAAATTTATATTTCAACCGTAATTTCATAATTCATGAAATTTTGGTTAAAAACAATAAATTCATAAAAATAAAATAATGCAATTTTAAAAAAAATTACTTGTAACTTTTTTTTTTTTTATTTGAGTTTTGCAACCGTTAAAATAAAGATTTTAACCGTGATTTCATTTTCCATGAAATTTTTGTTTAAAAACAATAAATTCATTGACCATGAAAAATTGTTATTTCAAAGAAAATTGCTATAAAACTAAATTCTTTTAAAAAATGGAATTCTTCAACCAGAAAAATCCATAATATAAGCGTTATTTCATTTTCAATGAATTTTGGGTTACAGTTAATAAATTCATTAACCATGAATAAATGTTTTATTCAAGAAAATTGCTTTTAAATAAAATTCTCTAAAAAAACGGAAATTTTTCAACAATAAAAATCTGTATTATAACCGTTATTTCATTTTCCATGAAATTTTGGTTTCAAGGCATTAAATTAATTTAGAATGAAAAAATAAAATTGCTTTTAAACTAAATTCTTTGTAAAATGGAATTATTCAACGCGTAAAATAATTTTTTTCACCGTTGTTTCATTTTCCATTAAACGTTGGGTTGAAGGTTATTAATTTATTTACCATTAAAAATGTTATTATAAAGAAAAATGCTTTAAACCTACATTCTTTAAAAAAATGGAATTCTTCAAACATTGAAATCTTTATTTTAACCGTAATTTAATTTTTCATGAAATTTTGGTAAAATTACCAAAAATTCATTTTAAAAATGATATTCTTAAACCATAAAAATCCATTATTTCATTTTCCTTGATATTGTATGTAAATAGGGCATAAATTTATCAACCATGAATTAATGTTATTTAAAAAAAAATGCTAAACTCAAATTCTTTTAAAAAATGGAATTATTCAACCATAAAAATCCAAAATTTAAGTTTATTTTACATTTTTCCAGGAATTTTGTTTTGAAAGCAAAAAATAATTCCACTTAAAAAAAATTTATTTAAAAAAAAATTGCTTTAAACCTAAATTCTTTGTAAAAATGGGATTTTCAACCATAAAAATCTATATTTTACCGTATTTTCATTTTCCTTGAAATTTTGGTTTGAAAGGAATAAATTATTCCCCGTGAAAAAAATTAATTCAAAAGAAAATTCCTTTAAACTAAAACAATTGAAAAATATTCAATATTTCAATCGTTAAAATTCGTCAGTCATAAAAAAATGTAATTATAAAGAAATTGCTTTAAACTTAAATTCTTCTAAAAATTATAATTTTTCAACCATGAAATTCTATCTTTTAACCGTAATTTCATTTTCTATGAAACTTATGGCAATAAATCCATTAATCTTTTAAAAAAAAAATTCTTTTACCACAAAAATCTTTTTTTAAACCGTTTTTTATACAACGTGAAATTTTGGTTTTTTAAAAGCAAAAGACATTTTTCCTTGATCAACATCTAAATGGCATTCAAAGACAGAATTATTTAAAAAAAAAAATTTACAGCAAACATCTGTCTTTAACCGTTATTAAATTTTTCCAGGAATAAAGGTTTGAAAGCAATAAATAATTCCACTTAAAAAACTGTTATTGTAAAGAAAATTGCTTAAACCTAAATACCTATTAAAAACGAAAATTTTCAACCATAAAAATCTATATTTTAACCGTTATTTCATTTTCCATGAAATTTTGGTTAAAAAAACAATAAATTTGTTAAGCATTAAAAATTGTTATTTTAAGGAAAAATGCTTAAAACCATAATTCTTTTAAAAATGTTATTCTTCTACCATAACAATCCATAATTTAACCGCTATTTCATTTTCCATGAAATTTTGGTAAAAAACAATAAATTCATTAACCATGAAAAACTGTTATTTTAAAGAAAATTGCTTTGAACCTAAACTCTTCAATCATAAAAGTTTAAATTTTCACCGTAATTTTATATCCATGAAATTTTGGTTAAAAAACAATAAATTCTTAAACATAAAAAAAGGCAATTTTAAAGAAAATTGCTTTAAACTTAAATTTTTTTTTAAAGAATTTTTCAATCGTTTAAATCTTTCTTTTAACCGTAATTTTATTTTCCATGAAATTTTTGTTTTTAAAGAAAATTGCTGTTAACTTAAATTCTTTAAAAATGGAATTCTTCAACAATAAAAATCTTTATTTTAACGGTAATTCCATTTTCTAAGAAATTTTGGTTACAAAGCAATAAATTCATATAGCATAACAAATTAAAATTGCTTAAAAACTAAATTGTTTAAAAAATGGAATTATTCAACCATTAAAATCAATAGTTTACCGTTTTTTTCATTTTCCATGAAATGTTGGGAGGAAGGTTATTCATTTCAACCATTCACTTCAACCATAACAAACTGTTGGTTTAAAGAAAAATGCTTTAAACCTAAATTCTTTTAAAAATGGAATTCTTTAACCATTCAAAGACAGAATTATTTAAAAAAAAAAATTTACAGCAAACATCTGTCTTTAACCGCTATTTAATTTTTCCAGGAATTAAGGTTTGAAAGCAATTAATAATTCCACTTTAAAAACTGTTATTGTAAAGAAAATTGCTTAAACCTAAATTCCTATAAAAAATGGAATTTTTCAACCATAAAAATCTATATTTTAACCGTTATTTCATTTTCCATGAAAATTTGGTTAAAAAGCAATAAATTTGTTAAGCATGAAAAATTGTTATTTTAAAGAAAAATGCTTGAAACAATAATTCTTTTAAAAAATGTTATTCTTCTACCATAACATTCCATAATTTAACCGCTATTTCATTTTCCATGAAATTTTGGTTAAAAAACAATAAATTCATCAACCGTGAAAAACTGTTATTTTAAAGAAAATTCTTTTAACCTTAATTCTTTTAAAAAAATGGAACTCTTCAATCATAAAAGTTTAAATTTTAACCGTAATTTTATGTCCATGAAATTTTGGTTAAAAAACAATAAATTCGTAAACATGAAAAAATGTTATTGCTTTAAACTTAAATTTTTTTAAATTGAAATTTTTAACCTTTAAAATCTTTCTTTTAACCGTTGTTTCATTTTCCGTGAAATTTTAGTTTTTAAAGAATATTGCTTTTAACTTGAATTCTTTTAAAAAATGGAATTCTTCAACAAAAAAAATCTATATTTGAACCGAAATTTAAATTTTCCATGAAATTTTGGTTTAAAAGCAATAAATTCATTTAGCATGAAATTAATTTTTTTACGAAAATTGCTTTAAAACTAAATTCTTTAAAAAATCGAATTATTCAACCATAAAAAAACCATAGCTTAACGGTTTTTTCATTTTCCATGAAATGTTGGGTTGAAGGTTATTAATTTATTTACCATTAAAAATGTTATTATAAAGAAAAATGCTTTAAACCTACATTCTTTAAAAAAATGGAATTCTTCAAACATTGAAATCTTTATTTTAACCGTAATTTAATTTTTCATGAAATTTTGGTATAATTACAAAAGATTCATTATAAAAAAGGAATTATTTAACCATAAAAATCTGTTTTTTTTTTATTTTCCGTGATATTTTGGGTTAAAGGTGATAAATTTATTTACCATGAATAAATGTTATTTTAAAAAAAATTGCTTTAAGCTTAAATTCTTTTAAAAAATGGAATTTTCAACCAGAAAAAATATAATTTAACTGTTATTTCTTTTTCGATGAAAGTTTTGTTTGAAAGCAATACATTCATCAACCATGAAAAACTGTTATTTTTAAGAAAATTGCTTTAAACCTAAATTCTTTTAAAAAAATGGAACTCTTCAATCTTTAAAGTTTAAATTTTAACCGTTATTTTATCACCATGAAATTTTGGTAAATAAACAATAAATTCATAAACGTGAAAAATGATAATTTAAAGAAAATTGCTTAAATTTTTTTTAAATTGGAATTTTTCAACCGTTAAATTCTTTCTTTTAACCGTTATTTCATTTTCCGAAAAAAAATTGTTTTTAAAGAAAATGGCTTTATATGTATTCAAAAAAATATATATATTTGAACCGATATTTCATTTTCTATGAAATATTTTGTTAAAAAGCAATTAATTCATTAAACATGAAAAAAAAAATTTAAAGAAAAATGCTTTAAGCCTAAATTCTTTTAAAAAATGGAAATATTCAACCATTTAAATCTTTCTTTTAACCGCAATTTCGTTTTTCATGAAATTTTGGTATAATTACAAAAAATTCATTATAAAAATGTAATAATTCAACCATAAGAATCTGTTATTTCATTTTCCGTGATATTTTGTGTTAAGGGTGATAAATTTACTAACCATGATCTAATGCTATTTTTTAAAAAATTGCTTTTAACTTAAATTCTTTTAAAAACGGAATTTTTAACCAGAAAAATCCATATATAACCGTTTTTAATATTCGATAAAAGTTTTGTTTGAAAGCAATAAATTCATCAGCCATGAAAAAGTGTTATTATAAGGAAAATTGCTTTAAACTTAAATTCTTTTAAAAATAATTGAACTCTTCAATCATAAAAATTTATATTTCAACCGTAATTTCATAATTCATGAAATTTTGGTTAAAAACAATAAATTCATAAAAATAAAATAATGCAATTTTAAAAAAAATTACTTGTAACTTTTTTTTTTTTTATTTGAGTTTTGCAACCGTTAAAATAAAGATTTTAACCGTGATTTCATTTTCCATGAAATTTTTGTTTAAAAACAATAAATTCATTGACCATGAAAAATTGTTATTTCAAAGAAAATTGCTATAAAACTAAATTCTTTTAAAAAATGGAATTCTTCAACCAGAAAAATCCATAATATAAGCGTTATTTCATTTTCAATGAATTTTGGGTTACAGTTAATAAATTCATTAACCATGAATAAATGTTTTATTCAAGAAAATTGCTTTTAAAATAAAATT